>JABYQS010000569.1:0-18085 GCA_022592435.1 Cerioporus squamosus
CTCTCTCGCGAAGCGTCTCCTCCATGACTCGGATGTTGTGCTCTTTTTCCTCGAGTGCAACGGCGCTCTGGGACAGCGCAGCAGAAAGCTGTTGGAAACGTGTTTGCGCTTTCGTGCTTGACCGCCTGGAGCTCCTGCTGCGTCTGGGCCAGCTGCGCGCGGAGAGAACCGACTCCTGTTGGTAATAGTGTTGCACCTCGGCTGCGCTGGATTCTGCGGTGAGGTTCATCGCAACGAGTATTCTCAGCAGAGCAGGAAGACCCTCAAGCTCCTGCTCGGACACGACCCGGGGGTGTCGGGCAAGGGTTGTACCCGAGTCTCCTCGCTCATCCTTGGTGAGCCTGCAGTTTGTGTAGGAACGGACCTCCTGAGCCGCGAACGGACCGTCAGGCTTCGCGTTATCTCCGTTGAACATGGACGACAGTAGTACTTACAATGCAAGGCGCGCCAGGCGACGAGGAATCGAGGGAGACGCAATTGGTAGGCCGGGGGTAGCTGCTGGTTGACTCAGATGATCACACCCGGGCCCCGCCTCCGCCGCGACGGGGATGCGTCGGCGTACTCCAGATCCGCACCATCATCGGCCTCCAGATGAGCTTCCTCATGAGGGACGTCCGGAGCCGATGTCAGGGACTTGCAGTTCTGGTACAGAACGTGGAACAGCCTCTTTTCTGCGAGTTCTTTGCCCAGTGGCTGCGCGAGTTCCCATGGGGTCGCGGCGTGATCGTCTGCTGAAACCGAGCGAGAACTCCGCCCAGCATTCTTTGCATGCCAACTCAGGACCGCTTCCTGCAGTACCGGTGCGATCCAGCACTTGCATAGGAGTCCTGAGCTGGACGAGCGCGCACTTCGCATTGACATGCAGCAGATGCCACAACGAAGATCTGTGCCTCTTCGTCCCAGACCGCGCGGGGAAAGCTGTATGAATACTGACGCACAGACAGTGGACCTCCTGGCAAATTGGGAAAGAGTGTGGTGAGACACCTCTTCAGGACGTCGATACCTGCAGGGATGTTTACGGCGCCCGGTGCCGAGCGCAAAAGGTGGTCGGCGTACACTCCAATGGGGGGATATGCGCCCACTCTCTCTAGCAACACCTTCACATGGGCGCGAACGAAAATGGGGTGCAGACCCAGCTGCTCAATCAAAGCCTTCTCACAAGACGTGGTCTCTACGCCAGCGGCGGAGGGGTACACACTTCGGGTGGCGAGGGCAGGATCGAGACGGCACCACGCCTTCGAGAACGCAGCCCGGTAGGCTTGCTTGGTGTCATCGTTTTGAGCCTCCGGCACTAGAGCGAGCAAGCTGCTGAAGGTGTCCGGAACGTCGTCCGGTTCAGTGAGAATGTCGTAGGCAATCTCCACGGCCAGCTCCGGTATTGTGCACATTGCGGTATCGAGTGCCGTCATGAGGCTTCTGCGATACATCGTGTAGCAGTCATAGTTCATCTGCACCTCCATGTTACGTGTGGAGAGGTGCAAGTCGCCGCCGTAGTTGATACAGAGTCTATGAGTGGATGGCCCAGCCGGGATGAGATAGTCGCGGTAGTAGAAGCGGCCGCATCTCTCTGCAACATTTCTGGCTCGGCTATTCTCGAGGAAGGTGCTGTTGAGGGAAGGGAGGAAGAACGTGATATCCGCCGAAGCTCGTCCTCGTGCAGGCACGGTCCACGTCGATGTCTGCGGAGGAGGGAATATACCGTATATTCCCGAGAACAAGTACTCCGGACTCAGCGAGTCACTCCGAAGGCCGTAGATCGTGACCACAACCTCATCAGGCATGACGAAGGGCCGTTCGTGGGTTGGTTCCATTGCTACCTGAGTGTCTGATAATCTCTCGGAAAGCCCTTGTAAAAATCGCATGTTATAGATGGCCGAAACGCGAGTCTTCTTCGAGGGCAAGGGTGTTCTTCGAGGGAGATGGTGATCGAAAGGGAAGAGGAAGCCTTTAAAGAGTGTCACGTCAGTAGGATAGGTGTTTTTGCTCGGGAAAGCTGACCTTCGTCGTTATCCACGCGCTGGAAGCTGAGCGGAGTAAGGTCCTGACGACGCAGCGCAAACTCCTCCTTGCCCGTGCCCGAGTTGCGGTACATGAACTCTCCTGTCACGTCTCCAACTCGTAAGGCCACCGCAAGACGGCACGCAGGTCCTTGCCTTCTCTGATGGGAGCCCAATAAGTAGTGGAAAGCACGGAGGAACCCACGCCCGCTCGTCCCTACCGCCCATTGCGAATGTCGGTTAGTGGAAAGGCTCTCCGTGAGGAAGTTGGCGATGGAAGCAGAAGCGTCCAGATGGTTGTTGTAGAAGGTCAAGGAGAACGCTCTTGAATGCTGATGCTGCCAAAGGACGTTGAGAATCCGCAGACTCGTCTTGTGGGGCGTCTCCCGGAGCCGACCTACGGGGATGTCGGCGGAGAGGAGATAGTAAGGAGACCAATGCTCGTGTCGAAGGGCGATAGCATGAGGTCCAGCAAGTAATCCTGGAAAGTTTTCCAAGAGGAGCTGCTTCTTCAGTTTCACGGCAAACGGCCTCTGACCACGGAGATCCTCGTGCGTCCACTCCGACCATTGTCGAAGATGCATCTCCTTGAGGATCTGGTCCACCTGATTCTGAACGAGAGCTTGTATAGCTAAATGTAGAGCCATTGGCTCTGCGCCGGCTGCCTCGACTGTTTCCGATGACCAGGTGTCGATTTTTGTCGGGACGGCGGCCATAGCGTGGAGACCTCACGTCTCTCGAGAGTCGGACCACCGAGATGAGTCTGGGGCTCCCTATGCCCGTAGCTTCAAGATGCGGTCAGATATGATGGATACAGACATGAGCTGTGAATGACAACGTACAGTGGGCGAGGAGGGTGGGCGTGCTGGCCTATCAAGTTGTGATCAGAGACCAACCGTGGTAGAGGACGATTGAGGACTTGCCTACGCTGATTATGATGATTCGGACGCGGACATTGCCGGCTTCTGTCCTGACTGTAGACGTGTCTTGACAGAGCTATTCAAACACCAGATGGTGCGTGTCAGCAATATTTGCAAGCAACTGATCAGAGTCATATACGCACGGCCGGATTGTGTTCGAAGTCCCGAGCTTCCAGCTCCCCGAATAGGCAACTGACTTGCCTAACCGAGAAAACATACCGAGCCGAGACCCTCGGAGCGCCCGACTTCGAGTATACGGTCACTCCCCGCCATAGTACTCATTTATCTCATGACTCGAAAGACTACAAAGGATTGTGGTCGGTCTTATGTGAGCAGGAATCCAGTCCACTTATAGAGAAAATCCGCAACTGAGCGACCCTTCCGGAACATAGAAGGAGTAGTACGAGCACACTGGCACGACTAGTACCATTCGCGGCCACTTGTCTCGATTCGTCGAACCCGTTACGCAGACGGACCCGCGAAGCGATCCCGCCCGCCTCCCCATCCGCGATCGCATGTGCAAGGCATGAAATGCGCCATCAGAAGGTCTGAAGAGAAGGGAACTTGACAGAAGAGGTGGAGCGGCAGCGCTTGCTATAAAGCTCCTCATACTGCACGCTCTCGCCCTCGCCCTCGTTACTCTGTCCTCTGCTCACACCTTCGTCTTGCTCCCCCCACACTCGCCCGTTGCACCCGTTGAGCCCTTGAGCGTAGCACATAATGCCACAAAGTCGCGCTGAGAAAGTACGTTTCTGTGTCATGTCGAAGGAGAGCTGGACGTCATTGACACCGTCGCCTGTCGTACAAGATGTCGCAGCAGTACCTCAGCAGCGACGACACGGGGTGAGCATACCAGAAACACCTTGAGTACTCAACATGACTTGCTTGAGACCAGGTTCATGGCGGCCGTTGCTGCCCAGATGCAATGTAAGCGCATATATTGACGCATATATCCACGCATATAGCCACTCATCACTCTGACTGTGGCGGGTATCACAGCGTCATGGGAGAAGAAGCGAAAGGAGAAAGAGACAAAATACATGCAGACGGCGAAGGCAGACCTGAACGCATGCGTGAGTGCACAGAACGTCGTCGCGTGCCCCGTCTGACCGACAACAGATCACAGGCAGAGTGGAGGAATATTCGGGCGCGATGGTGGACCTGTAAGCGTCGTCAGTGTTGCGCAAGAACCATCGCTGACATGTGCTTGACATACCCGGACGAAACAGGAACAGCACATACGAAAAGTTCGTGCTGGACTACGCACAAGTCGAAGACCGGATTCGCAAGCTATGGTTGCAGTTGCTGCAGGAGCAACAGAAGCTTCTCGTACGTTGCGTATGCGTGCTTCCTCCGCGTGTATGCTTTGAACGGCTGCATAGGCACTGTCGGACAAGAAGCACAAGGCAGCCGTGGAGACCGACACAGAGCGCGAGAAAGGTCAAGTGAAGGGTATGGCGATTGCCAAGAAGGCAGTGGAAGGTGAGTACTATTCGCGTACGTTTCTGCATGTCCTGATCTCATACTTTCTTCTTGGTAGACTTCGGGTCTCATATTGCTTCACTGGAGCGTAGCTGATGGACATAGAGATATTGCCACGACGGCGAGAATCGCTGGATATTACACCCCTCGGTGGGTTCGTGAGTCCATGTCTTGTCGGTTCCCCAAGTCGAAGAGCACCGGCAGAGAGCAACATCCAGTCAGATACACTCAAGAGTAAGATCGAGCGAGAATTGAGGGCAAGAGAGACTCTGTATGTAGTATGTAGAGAGCAAGGTGACGGTCGGGGAATCGGGAAGCGCCGGGAGGTACGTAAGGCGATCGCCGAGAAGGGCCTTGGGCGTTCGCGTATGTATGCTCCTCAGTCCTGTACTTGACCGCGACGACGTACATGCTCCTTCCAGCCCTTCCTTCATCCCCTCATTGTCTCTCACTTCCTTCGTACTCTCATCTTTTGCTCGTCTTGGGCTCAATCCTGCGCTCAAAGACAATCCTCCTATCACGACGTGAGCTCCCTCGCCCGCTCCGTTCGTGTGCGCTATACTGACCTCCCCTACAGCACGCTGAATGCCTTCACAGAATGACGACGCTCATAGACCATCAAGACAAAGAGCGAACACCAGTGCATTTACGTTCGCCAATTGGCGACGCGGAAGGCCGGAGAACGCCCCGACGCCCGCTCCGCCGGCCATCTCTCAACCTCTCCAGTTCGAGGCGTTGATTGAAGCGCTCACTCCTCCCGCCGTACCATCCCTCACTGTTGCGAGATCATTGGCTGCTGCTCTCGGGACAATTGGTACGCACTCGCCTCCCCCTCGTCTATCCATCCTACACCCCATCCTCTTCAAACTATGTTCGGCGGAGTCTCCGGCCCCACTCCAGGCGGCTGGATATGATATCCTCACGGCGTTCCTCGAGGCAAACGGTTCCTCCATGATCTCTACCGCCGACAGGTTGTCGTGTTTGTCGCTCTTCGTGGATACCCCATGGTCACAGGAGCTTTGGGAGGCACGGTCGCGAGCGCTTGCATCTCTCATAAACTCCGGGTCGCAGACCTTGGGCATGGAGACGCAGATACTGCGGATGCTCGAGAGCTGGATTGAGCGCGCGTTTGACGGACTTGCGCACATGCGTATAGACACCTCGCACGAGGACAGACTAGAGCGCCAGCGGAGCATACAATCCCTCACGGCCCTCCTCATCGACCTCGTACGGAAACCGGAGTTCGTGTCGCGTCTCACCGAGGATGATACCGCCGGGGTGTTGCACCTATGGGAGAAACTGCTGGATCGCGCTTTGTCCATGTCTAATGATTTTGCTCTCTCTCCCCCGAGTTCACCCCTCGTCGAGCCACAAACCTCAAAAGCGGTCTCGCCGCCGAAGCTTCACTCACACAGGCGCCATCACTCCTCCACCTCTCTGCCGAAGGCGTCGCTCATAAAGCACCCAGCTGACATTATGGTTGACGCTTACCTCACCTACCTCTCTGAACGTCTTGTCGCCCTCGCTCCCACCTATCTTACTTCCATCCTTCCTCTCTTGTTTCGTTCACTGGCTTCTATGCGACACCTCTTCCCCGTATCTCCTTGCAGGCCACTACTCCACACCAGCATTCCCTTGAACAAAGGGTGTCAGACCTCCTTGGCAAGCTCGTCGCTGGTCCGTATGCCTCTCATTGCAAAATTCTCCTCAAGCGCCACTTCTTCCCCTGTTCGCAAGACCTTGATGTATCAATACAGACCTCCAAGGGAGCCCTTCGTACCATGCGAATGTCACTTCGCCGTGTACTTGAAGGTCGTCTCGCGCGTGGGTACATTGCGCGTGTTTCGGCGTTCGAACACTCACCGGCTGGAGTCCCTACACAACTAGCCCTCGAGCGTGGACTGATGGAGCGTGCATGGGCGCCAGATGAGGGTGCAGGGTGGGACCCTCATACGTTTCGCGAACGTACTTGCGCGCGCTGCACGGACATGGATCTCGCAGGAGCAGGAAGCAAGCCCTATGGAAGTTGCGTCACACAGGGAAGACGTCCTGAACGAGATTGCATCGATTGTCAAGACGACATCCAAGCCATGGACGAACGAGGTGAAGGCGAAGACGTCGACGACGAAGAGGTCGAGGCTGTCGGTAGGATCATGCGTGAGCTTGTCGTTCACATCCGGTCGCTCAAGTATGTACATCTCGCCTGCTGTGTCAATGGAAAGGCAGTTGACTGTCCGAAACAAGGACACCTGACGGCGGCCTCGTACCATCTCGCTCAACCGTCCGGAAGGGTCGTCTCCCTTCCTGTCCGCCATCGCCAATATCCTCGCGCAAGACTCAAGACGACGCCTCTGTTTCGGTGCTGCCATCTATCATCCTATCAGTTGCCGACCATTTTGCCGGATCGCGACCTCTCCCAGCTGCTGGTCAACATGGCGGATCGTCAGCTGCTGTCACCCACCGTCGGCTGTCGTGGTTGGACGACTGGAGTGCTATCCTTGCCATGCCGAACCTGTTCGCGCCTACCAGGCATACGACGCGGCAGCATGTCATGGACCACCTGCAGTCTGTGTGGGAGTTTGTGAAGGACATTCCAGCATACCGGAAACCCCTTGCAGAGCTTGTCTTCGACGTGTGAAGCAACATACTATCGACGAGCTCGAGGATCAGACAGCGTTGGTCGCATGGAACTTGTTGGCAGACGAGGCTGTGCTTCGGCTTGTTGAGAGACATGCCGACAACCCGAGCACGGAGGAGTGCGAGGCGAAGGAGACCTTCTGCGAGGATATCCTCGACTTCTTGGATAGCGTCGCCCACGAGCAACGGCAGGACGATGACGACGACACCGCGTCCATCCTCACTGTTGAGTCGGCAGTGCTCTCGCCACCAGCCATCATCCCACTACCAATACGGCCTCGACATCACCCATTCTGTCGCGGATGGCCTCCGAGTACCCAATATCACCTCCGCAGAAGGATTCGTTGCCTCCGTGATGTCCCCTTCTGTCTTCGCTAACCTCGGGTATGCCCTCACGCTCCCAATCCAAGCCTCGCCGATCTACGACGACATGCCTCTGCCGGTTGAAGCACCCTCTCCCGCACTGACAGCCGTCGACAGCCCTCCCTCCACCCCAAACCCTCGATCTGTCGGCGCGGTCATCGCCATGGTGTCCGTCTTCAGCCAGCTCGTCTCATCCGCTCGCTCAATCAAGGTGCAGCCTATGGCATGCGAGGCGTGTCTTCCAGCACCTCGTACAGCTCATCTCAAGCGCGGGTTGCGTGCGCGCGCGGTTGACCGCACTGCAGTTCTTGATGCGCCTTCGGGTCGATCGTGACCACCGGCTGTACTTCGGGAAGGACGAGTACGACAAAGATGGCCACATCGCTTCGCTCGCCGCTCTCATTGGCAGAGCCGAGGCAGGGCCGAACACCGTGGAGGATCTCATGCGGGACGAGGAAGTCCGTCGGGCTCGCCGCGAGTGCCGCAGGAGCGAGACGGGCGAAGACCCTCCAGGGCCGTGGTGGGCCCCGCATGGACGCGAGCCGGAGCCGGTCGGCGGGTCCCTACAAGAGTGCTCTCCACGCCGATGCTGAGCTCAAACCCGCGCGAAGATGTGGTTCATTCCAGAAGTGCTCCCGTTCTCTGTCGCTGCGTCGGACGTCTCCAGCGAGGGCATGACCTCGTACGACCCCAACTGCCCAGGAACCAGCGAGTCTGTTTTGCGGTCTTCGCTATACCTGTCCAAGCTGTGGAGATTATCGAGACCGAGAAGGAGTGGAGATCCTGGCTTATGTCCTCTGTCACCTCCCGACGCAGCTTGCGAACAAGCACCTCTTCTGCGGCCCGCGGTCCAAGCTCGTCATAGCGAAGCTGGTGAACACGTTTCTGCAAGGGGCTGTCGGACAACTCCTTCGCTAGACAGGTCGAGCGTTGGCCGGAGAACATCAATGTTCGCGACGCGCAGGGGCTTGCGTTCCACACCCTGACAGTCCTTATCAGCTACAAGCGGTGCCTCGAGAACGTGCAGCCTCTGCACCAGCTCGTCGAGGTCTTCCTTCATGGACTTTCTCTACAGCCGTCAACGCAGCGGTGTTGCCTCCACGCGCTTTCGCTTGCCTCGTTCGAGCTTCAAGCCTCGATGACCAAGTACCCTCCCGCGTATCATGGAGAAACTTCGCAGATCATGTCGAACTCGACAATGGCCGTCCACATATCGACTTCCTCGCCATCGTCGGCTCGCAACGCTCGCTGTACGTGAACTTCACCGAAAGCGACTACAAGATGGTGTTCGCGGTCGCTCTCAAGTACCTCGAGCAACACAACCGCAACGATGGGTCCTCGATGATCTCCTGGCGCTGTCGCAGCACCTGCGCATCATGTCGTACTACATTGTCTACGTCTGGTTCCTCGCCGTCGACATGCCGGACAGGCACCGCCACGTCAGCTTCATCGTGCGGCAGCTGCTGCTGGCGAACGGCGGGAAGAGCGATGTTGATGGTCCCACAGAGGTCGCCTTCGACTGGCTTGCGAGATACACGTACGCTAGCGCCGATCCTCGTCCGGCCAAGTCGACGCTCGACGACATCGTCATGAACCCGAGCCTTCAAGGCAAGGGTAATGAGCCAGCCATAAGCGAGAAGACGTGGATCCTTGGCCAACTCGGTCGTCACCCATTCGCGCCCTGGCAAGGCGGGCTGGATAGAAGTCTTATCTCGCCGAGCTTCGGGCTCACAAAGTTCTTGGTGCGAGCGAGAACGTCCCGATGGTGGCCTCTCGGGGACGTCGACCCCGACCTCGGTCTATCTCGGCGATGCTGATGATGGACCGGGAAGATGACGGCGACGATTGGGTCCGGGGATGAGCTCGACGGAAGAGATGAATGGCAATGGCAACGCGAGTGTGGTGCGTACTACTTTTCGTTTTCCTATGGATTGTGTTTGATGCTGTGGTGATGTTACAGGACGACGTCAAGGACGCGCTGAGCAAAACTGCGGTGTCTTCGCCCAGCACGCACCGTCCGGACCCTATCACGGGCTATGTGTGGAGCCGCAGTGGCGCCATCACAGAGGCGAAAGAGGTGGCATCGATCCTAGCTATTTCGCCTTGCAGCTGTCCGCGTACCCAGATAAACGTCCAGCTGGTCGCGGGCGCCTTGTGACCGACAAGTCCAAGCTGGCCACTTTCTTGCGTACTTTGATAGGATGCCCGTCATTGACACGCACAAGGTCGGCGTGATGTACGTGGCGCCGGGTCAAGAACACGAGACAGAGATCCTCCGGAACACCCATGGCTCTCCTGCTTACACGCGGTTCCTCGAAGGGCTTGGGAGACTCATCTACCTTCGAGGCCAAGCAGACGTCTATGACGGAGGTTTGGACCCGGACATCGACGGCGAGTATGCCTATGCGTGGTGGACGACATCGGTCAGATCCTCTTCCACACTGCGACCTTGATGCTACCGGTGACGATCCGAACTGCATGAACAAGAAGGCGCACATCGGGAACGACTACGTCCGCATCGTCTGGAACGACTCGGGGAAGCCATACAAGTTCGACACCCTCTCCACCCAGTTCCAGTTCGTCAACATCGTCATCGAGCCGCACTCCCGGGGCGCGATCGCGGCGTCTCAAACAACTTCCATGAGCATGAGTATTTCAAGATCACCGTGCAGCGCGCCCCCGGGATGGTCGAATTCACGCCCGTCGGAGATTTCAAGCTCATATCAGCCGCGAACCTCCCGCAGCTTGTGAGGCAGATCAGCCTCTTAGCCGACTGGTTCGTCACCGTCTGCAGAGCACGGACAAGGATACCAAACGCGAAGAGATCGTCACGAATTGGCGCTCTCGACTGGAT
Organism: Cerioporus squamosus; assembly: GCA_022592435.1. Classification (NCBI taxonomy): domain Eukaryota; kingdom Fungi; phylum Basidiomycota; class Agaricomycetes; order Polyporales; family Polyporaceae; genus Cerioporus; species Cerioporus squamosus. Next base: position 10,254 of record JABYQS010000569.1, read on the forward strand.
GCGATCCAGCGGTTCAAGGACCAGATACTCGCTGCAGATCCTGTCCCTGAACCAGACGACAGTCTCGCCGGGCAGCAGCGACTGCGAGACTTCACGACAGCTTACTAGGCCTCATGAATTAGTGTACGACGGTTCGACGACATGGACCCCTTCGTTTTCCAGATTACTGCTCTTCCTCTCGGCATCTTCCTTAATCTGCATGCATTGTTCTCCTTGTGTTCCTTTCTCCCTTCCAGGTCTCACTCAGCACACTGTAGCAACCACCACATCTCACATTTCTCGCACTCGCTCAAACTCACCCCTTTCGTCATCACTGCTTCACGCGTTCTCCTCGATGTTGGATAGCAAAACAAGAATGTATTCAAAATACCAGACGTCTGAATAATCATGTAAGGTCTATAATATCCTCCGGGTCATATCTGCGCTTGTGGTGGCTTCGCGGACGAAGGGTGTTGGCCGCAAGCCTAGCCCGTGCAAGCTGTAGCGGGCGAGCTTCGTGGTTTCGCGGGGGCTGGTGAGTCTGTCTCGGAGTCACTAGATATTGAGATGATTAGATAGGTCGGCAGGTAACGGTGCGTGTTTGCGATTTGCTGGTGGACGGGGTGCAGGGTTTGCTGGTGCGTGTCGACAAAGCCTTGCGGGCGGCGGGGACGGGACGGTGCGCGATGAGATTCGGCTTCTCGCCGCTCCCTTGGTGAGCTCACCGCTTGTAGTCTTTGCGCTGGGCTACTCAGGGAGCAGGGGTAGCGCCCTTTAAATGGAGATGGGACGGCGGCCGTCCGGCTCGTCTTCGGACGACTCTTCTTCCTCTTCCTTGCGAGGCGTTCGCTGACTGCGATCCTTCGTGGGCGTGCTCCGAGGCGACAACTGCTTCTTGGAGCGCCGGGGAGACTTCTGCAAGTGATGTGTACGCGCTTCCGATTCCGTACCGCTCGAAGACAAGCTTGAGCGGGTGCGCGTAAAGGCGAACTCGAGCTGAAGGACGCCCCACCACTCCTTGCGGTCGCGAAGAGGTTCTCGTCTGCCTCGGATGATGATGTCGGCTCCGTCGTCAGGAAAGGGCTCGAGTCCAGATCCATTGGGAAGGGTCTGAGAAAGCGTTGCTTGGACGGAGAGGAAGTCGACGCGGTGAATTGAGAATTGGACGAGCGTCCCGAGACTCCCTCTGCGTCCAGGAAGCCGAGGAGACGACTCGGCCCCTTGGATGCTGCAGAACCGCTCGAGGGCGTATTCTTGTTCCCTGCTGATACGGAAGAAACAGAACGAGACGCATAGGAAGGCCGTGGCACCTCCTCGTCGCTTGACTCCTCCAGCTCAAGCCTGGGCGGGCGGGTGTCGAGCGATAGGGTATCCTTGAAGAGATCGGCAACTTTCGATGTAGTCGATGTCACTCTCGTAGGCTTGGAGACCGTAGCCACTGTAGGCTTCTTTGCTGCCAAGGTCTTGACCTTGGACGGCCCAGCTGTAGGTGCCACCTTGACCGCATTGGGCTTGCTTGTAGCCGCAACCTTGTTCTGACTTCCCCTGGGTGCAGCCGCGACAATGGCCTTGGACGTTGACGGCCTTGCGGGCAGAGAGTCAGCGTCCGAATCAGATTCTTCCTCCTCTTCCTCCAGCACAGGTGCCTTCGTCTTCTTCGACTTGGCCGTAGCCGCAGTCCAAGCAGCACTCTTCTTCGAGCAAGCGCTCTTCGCGCCCTTCGCAGCCTTCTTCTCCGCCTTCTTCTGCTGTACGCCTTCAAACTCCTCCACCATATCCGGTTCGACAATCTCGACCATGCTTGCCGGCAGCCATATCCGCAGGTGGCTCTCGGGATCCGGTGGCGGCTTCTTCGTCTTCTTCCCACCCTTCTTCCCCTCGCCATCGTCATCGTCCCCGTCGTCATCCGAGTCGGACAGGTCAGGAGGGACCTCGTGACGCAAGCCCTTGATGCCTGCTTCGCAGAGGCGGACGAGTTGAGCGGGCGCGATCTCGAGTCGATATTCGAGCACGTTGTCCGTGGAGGCGTGTCTGCGGGACGAGTGTATCTTGACGATGAGCCGTTCGCCGTCTTCGGCTTCGTCGTCGCTATCGCACTCCGACTCCGGGTTGCGACGAGGGGTGTTGAGTGTGATTCTCGCAAAATGCTCTGTGATCATCCTGGAAGGTGTCCCAGGTGGGGCGCGTCGCTCCTTGCCATTCTTGCGGGGTGTCTCAGGATTCCGCGGCCGCAATTTGAGGGCTGCAGCCTTCCTGTCCTTGATGATCGCCGCTCGCCTGAGGATGCGCAGGACTGCAGAGGGCCAGAGGACAGTGCGGAAGCGCTTGATGATGATATGCTTGACCCCCCACTCGAAGTACATCTCGCACAGGCCTGCTATCCGTCCCAAGTCCGGCTCCTTGTCCCAGTCCACGACCGCGTTCTTGTGCCCAGGACCCTTGGCCTCAGACGTGATGGGGTTGGTGTAGGCTAGGACGACGTCGATGCTAGGGAACTCCTCCGTGATCGCTTTGGCGAGACTAGGGCTCTTCCGTCCGAGCTTGCCACTGGAGTTGGTGCGGAGTTCATGTTGGATTTCCCGCCGCCATTCGACAAGGAAGTCCCCAAGTGCGTCCCTCGGTAGTGTACGTGCCGCTCGGACAAGCTTCTCGCCGAAGCCTGCCTTTGCAAGCCCGTGAGCGGTAGCGACTCCGCAGCCGTGCAAACCGTCGCTGTAGTCACCTCCTCGTAGTACGCCAATGAGGATCATTCCTTCCTGAGTGAGCTGGATGTCGTCGTGAGACAACAGATCCGAGGACTTGTACGTCATGACATGATTCCCATCGTCCTTGCCCGCCGCGTTCTTCAAGGAGTGGCTGCGGTTCCCCGAAAGCGTCGTGCTTGGACTAGGGCGTCTTCAGCATCTGCTGCCTTGGAGAGGAGAATGCCACCTACTTGCGAACCACCATTTTCGCACCGAAGAGGAACGTGTCCACGTCGTCTGAGAGGACAGCGTCAATGACCCCTATGCGGTTCAGGTATGCGAGCTCGGCCTCCGCCTCTCCAGGCGCCTGTGTATGCAGTGTCAGGTTTCGTAACTACTGAAGCACTAAGATGAGCCACTTGCCATCCTCCATTCGAACCCGAAGGCAGAGATGATCTCCTGCATGCCCTGGACCATCCAATGATTCTTCCCACTGACCCTCTTGCCTCTCTTGATCTCCGGACGCTTCGGTCCATCGAAGACAAAAAGTGGCAGAAAAGGCATCGTCATGAGACGCGTGCAGCGGAAGAATAGGGTCCGCAGTTCAGGATTCTCGCCCTCGCGGCCATAGGTTGCATGGTAGAACCATATGCTGGCGTCGATACCGACACGAAAACCACGTTTCCCGTCGGTATTTGCCTCAAATCCATCCTTGACAGAAAGATGCGTCAGCGACCGCCAATTCCCTGCTGGTCGCAGTATCTAGTAGAGACGTCGTCAAGTTTTCCGGTGAGCATGACGTGACAAACGTTCACTTCGAACATACTTACATCCCAGAGTCCTGGAACACCCATTTTAAATCACTTCGCTGGTTCCAGTCGTCGCTAAGAGGAGGCTAGCGGGTGTGCAAAAGGAAAGGGGTCAAGAAGAATCAGTCATGGGCCACAAGACGCGTCGAAGGTGAATTTGGTTCAACCCGCGAGCGCTTATGTTACCTGTGACGGTTCGCGTCTCATTGAGCGCGCGTACCGTGACGCGACGCGTCTTGCCCTCCGCGCCGTTCCTCCGAGTTCTCAGGGACGACGAGAGGGTGTTGTGACTGGCTTCGTAGGTCGGTGAGATATTTGATCACAACGGTCAGGAAGTACCTGTCAGCGAGGTTCAACGCCAACACACGCTCCGAGCGAACGCAGAACACCATCATCTCGGCAAATGCTGCTCAAAGTTCGACACAAGCAGGGCATATTGCACCCTCATCCTAGCCAGTCTTCGGATACATCGTACTTATAGAGCGATGGATTCGTCATGCAACGTACTTGATGATGTTGTAATCAATAGAATTACGTCGTATGGTAGAGGTACACTGCAAATGGTATGATGTGGAGGATGATGGGTATACATGTACAGTCTCACATAGCTCTTGAGACAACCCGATTACTGAATGGCGATCTCCTGAGGCGCCATCTCTGGCGTCGTCCGGGGGAAAGTGACGGTCAGGATCCCGTCGCTCATCGAAGCCTTGATCTCCTCAGGCTATAAGGATCGCACTCCGTCAGCATCTTGTTGCGCACGGTTCGAGGTTGGCAAAGACGTACATACCTTGATACCCTGAAGAAGCGGCAGGGATCGCGCGAACTTGCCAAAGCGACGCTCGCGCACCGCATAGCCCTTCTCGTTGTGTTCGTTTGAGATCGTCGACTCGCCCGTGACGGTCAGCACGTTGTCCTTGACATTAAGCTGCACCTTTTCCTTCGTGAGTCCGGGTAGCTCAAACGTTGCTGTGATGAGGTTCTTTTCGCGGTCCTCGTGCAGGTCCATTCTATGCGGTCGCGTCAGTGTCGATTCATCGAGGAGGCGTAGGAACGCAATGCAATAGCTTACCTTGGACGTATGGGACGCGCTGCAGGCTGCTGCTTGCCTTCTCCGCGATGGGCAACGGCGGAAGACGAGGCGCCGGAGGTGCGCGCGTTGAATGCCTCGTCGAACAGGCGGTCGAAGTCTGCCAGGGAGTAGAACGGCTCGGTGAAGAAGGTGGGAGACATGTCGAGTGGTTGATTGAGTGTGGTGTAAGATGAGACGATTGATGTTCACTTGTGTGATTGCTGGAGGACACTGGTCGAGCAACGCAAGGCCTTATATGCGAGCATTGCAGCTTTCGGGACGTCTCCTGCAATCTCTAGAAGGTGTTGTCAGACGAAGCGCGACGTCTGGCTACTCACCGCTGGAAACGAGCGTCTGTTTCTCGATTGTTCTCGACCTCTTGTCCCAATATAGTTACTGGCAGTTGAACCACGCTCTGGAGACTGTGCAGTCATTTACTTACACGATTTGCAGAGTGCTTCAAGAGATAACCGGTAAATATCTGGTCACCTTCGGCGTGCTCGCTGCTGCATTCCCTGGAAGCTAAGTATCCGGTAGATGAGAGAATGGGCTACTTGACCATCCTGAATTGAGGCAAGCGGGCTCAGCAGAACCGATACTAAGCAGGCATATAGGGACGCGCCGAGTACTTACCTGCGCCGCCGGAAGAGCGTATCAAGAGTACATGCCCGAGTCACAGTGAAAGCATATCCGCCATGCTTGGGAGATCTGGAGGACCTGTCGAGATGAAGCTGTCTTGCATCATCTGTAATAGAAAAGAGAGCACATGGGACTCAGCTATCAAGGGCAACTTTGGCATTGACACTGACAGATCATCTGGCCCAGCGTCGCGTTACAGGATCACAGGATCCCCCTTCCAGCCTTCGACCGAGGTTCGATGAAGCCTCCATCATGCACTTAGGGTTGGTATTCAGATTGTGGTTCAGACGCGGGTCAACGCCCTGAGTATCACGGGGCTGTCTTACACACTTAGATGCCGAGAACATCTTCACTGATACGGACGCGTGTTACAGCCTCGCGGAGCATGGGAGGGAGTCCGCACCATAGGCCAACCGTCATGGAACACTGTAACGACCGGACGTGATACAGTAGATGTTGTTGTTCTTTGCAAGCTAACACAGCCGCTCCTGGCCCTGGGGTCAATTGGTGTTGCCTTCGGTAAGTATGTTTCAGCTTGCAAATGGACGTACCGGGTTGGGCAGTGAATCGTGAGAGTACTATATATCCAGAAACCACCACCGGAGCCCCATTCGCACTGAAAAACCACACCGAGGATGAGCACTTATGTCACCGCTCGAGACCATTCATTACTCACCACCGAGTGCCTTCTGACTCGAGAAGGAATTTGCAGGAGAACGCCCGAGGCGAAGCAAAGCGTCGGTGGGAAGGGCCTGTGCATGCTGGTGCATGATGCCGGCGTGATCAACGTCGACATCCGGATCATCAGCTATGTAGCATCTTGCCCACTGTCAGCCTAAACTGGTCTCGTACCCATCCGTCCATCGAAGCCGCACGTCTGGGTACGAGACCAGCCTAAAGGGGACTCTGCTGTATGTGCGATGGTTCGTATATTTAGGATTGGTAAGGGGAACTCTGTGAGCCTATCTTCAGGCTATGTTTAGCAGTTCACACATGCCGCAGCCTGTGAGGTGTTGGGGGTTAGTGAGACGGAAAAGCCAGATGGGCGAGCAGGTAACACTTGCCCGCGGTGTTAGACATGTCCAGGAAAGCTGCTCAATGGACTTGTCGGGATCAAGGGAGTTGTCAAGCGGACATGATAGTAAGAGGGAACAAGGGGAAGCCACACCTGGAAGTGGCCTATCGGGCGAGTATAGGTACTAACAAGCTCAGCAAGGGTTCCTCCTCCTCCTCCTCTCCGCCACCACCCTTCCTCCCGACAGCTCCCTCGACGAGCTCATCCTCATATACGTCCTCGACCGCATCCTCGATCTCGTCGTCGCATCGTCTGCTGGTCGGATATCGTCTGCGCCTAGCAGCGACCGCTCACCCTATGGCAACCACTTTCGCCCAGTCTCCTCTCCAATCCTCCTCCCCCCGCCAACAGTTCTTGACCCCGCACTCGCCGCCCCAGCAGCAACGTAGATTGATCTCGCGTCAACGCTTCATTCAGGACTTCTCACAATGTCTGTTCGAGTTCGTCATACAACTCCTACCCACCACGGAGGAGATGGCCGTCAAGGAGGACGTTCGCAAGCTTCTTGAACGCCTCATCCGCACCATCGAGCCAGATAGCAGATTACTGTCCTTTGGGAGCTCTGCGAACGGCTTCAGCCTCAAGAACTCTGGTGCGTCCATAATCAGCATTCGGCCCCGGGAAGGACCGCTGATTGTCCTATCAACGCGAAGACATGGATTTGTGCTGTCTCATCGATTCTGGAGAGCGTTTGAATGCGTCTGATCTTGTCACCATGGTTGGGGACCTTCTGGAGAGAGGTGCGTGCGTTGCCCAGAGCCGACGATCGGAATACCCATCGGCTATACAACCACAGAAACGAAGTTCCATGTCAAGCCGCTCCCTCATGCACGAATACCGATCGTGAAGCTCAACCTTGATCCTTCCCCTGCGTTGCCCTTTGGCATCGCATGCGACATCGGATTCGAGAACCGGCTTGCATTGGAAAATACACGACTCTTGATGTGCTATGCCTCGATTGACCCCGCCCGAGTGCGGACGATGGTACTATTCTGTGAGTAGACGCACTACGGCACTATGGTCAACCGCCGACTGATGAGGTGCTTTAGTGAAAGTATGGAGCAAACGACGGTGCGTAATTTATTTCCGACCCGCCATAAATACGCAAGTCTCAACCTACCGCAGCAAAATCAACTCGCCTTACAAGGGCACTTTGTCATCATACGGCTACGTCCTGCTTGTAATCTACTTTCTTGTACATGTCAAGAACCCGCCAGTACTCCCTAACCTACAGCAAATGCCGCCTCTGCGGCCTATCTCCGAGGTACGTCTTCGTGCTCGCGTTATGGACTTAGAGTTGCTGAGCACAAAGCCTTGCAGGAAGAGACCCATCTAAGTGGACATAACATCTGGTAATTACCCTGCCAATCACCGGAGATAGATCACGCTGACGACCCACAGGTTCTTCGATGACATAGGCTCTTGCGGCAGCGATGGAAGTCGTCAAACACCGATACCGTCGCCGATTTGTGCGCCCCTCATTGCCTGGTGCTGCTACCTAGTACTGATGTCGACCTCGCAGATTAATTGACTTTTACAAGTTCTACTCGCGCGACTTCGCCTACAACTGGAGT
>JABYQS010000057.1:0-213358 GCA_022592435.1 Cerioporus squamosus
ACTGGCAGACGCAGGGCTGGTTCCTCATCGAGGACCACATGATCATCGGACTCGCACACGCCGGGGACCTCGAGGCCGCGCACGCACACCGGCAGCGCATCCTCCAGCAGGGCGGCGTCCCGTCCGCCGATGCGTACGGCGCGCTCATCCTGCACGTCAAGGACACCACGGACGACACCTCGAACGCGATGGCGCTCTTCCAGGAGTCGCAGAGCCTCGGCGTCACCCGAACATCTTCATGTACAACACCGTCATTCCAAGCTCGCCAAGGCCCGCAAGGCCGACCACGCCCTCCAGCTCTTCGAGGACATGAAGGCGCGCGGCGTCCAGCCACGTCCGTCACGTACGGTGCGGTTATCGCCGCGTGCTGCCGTGTCGGCGACGCTGCCTCGGCAGCTGCTCTTCCAGGAGATGACGGGCGAGCCGACGTTCAAGCCCCGTGTTCCTCCGTATAACACTATGATGCAACTCTACACGCACACCAAGCCGGACCGCGCACGCGTGTTGCACTACTACAATGAGCTCTTGGCTGCTCGCGTCCAGCCCGGCACACACCTACAAGGTACGTCTTCTCCCCGTTCGTGCGTAGACTTACATACTGACGGGATCCCGTAGCTCCTCATCGACGCATACGGCTGTATCGAGCCCGTCGACCTCCCGGCCATGGAGAAGGTCTTCCAGGACCTCGTCGCAGACTCCTCCGTCTCCGTGCAGGGCACGCACTGGGCAGCGCTCATCAATGCCTACGGCTGCGTGCGCAAGGACTCGACAAGGCGCTCCAGACCTTCGACTCGATCGCGACGCACCCGTCGACGAACCCGCGCAACGGCCCCATGCCCGACGCCGTCGTCTACGAGGCCCTCATCAACACGCTCGTCACCCTCCGCCGCATGGACCTCATGCCGACGTACATCGAGCGCCTCCACGCCAGCGGCGTGCACATGACGGCGTACATCGCGAACCTCCTCATCAAGGGCTACGCGTCCGTCGGCGACATTGAGCGCTCGCGCGAGATCTTCGAGTCCCTGCAGGACCCGCAGGAGGGCGTCGCCGCGCCGCACAACCACATCCCCCACCAAAACAAGCAGGCGAGCGCCGCCCCGGTGCCCGCCAGCGCACCTGTATATCGTGAGGTACGTGGGCCTCCTGTATCCGCTTTGACGATTTCGTCCTGACTTGAATTGTGCTTGCAGCCCTCGACCTGGGAAGCTATGGTCCGCGCCGAACTCGGCAATGGGCACCGCGACCGCGCAGTGTCGCTGCTCCAGCGGTTACAAGCGCGTATGTTCCCGCCCGCGGTCTACCAGCGGATCAGCGGGATCATGCTCGACGACTCGGTCTCGCCATGGTCGCTTTCCGACGGGTCCTCGAGCCCGCGTGAGCTCATCGTGCTCCAACCGCCATCGCTGTCGATATCGCAGGTATACATAGGGATGTGACAGGCCGCGCCTGCACCCGTGTTGTGCTGTGCTGTGCTGTGTGTACCGTGCCGTCTGTGTCGGCCCGACTGACTGACTGACTGACTGTAGTGCGCCATGCTTTCGCTCATTGTATCATACATCATCGCAACGTCCGCCGTGCTCCAGTAGGGATATTGTATCACTAGTAGTAGTATCTATCGTGCCCCCGCCGCCCTTCCTCCTCCCTCGCCTCCCCCTTCCCCCCATCATCCCTCTCCCTCTCTCAGCGGCGCGGGCATCTCCATTATCCGTATGTTCTCGTATAGCTAGACATAGAGTTCCTTAGTTACGCCATTCATTCCACGACACGCCACACGCCCCCCGCATGCTTGCATCTTGCGTCATCTCTCTTATCGCTCTGACCTCAGTGCTCACGACGTCCTTGCATACCACGCCACGATAAAACGTACAGTACACGCATCCCAGTAGTAGTAGAGCTGTAAGCTCACCCTCGCGCAATAATCCCCCTTCTCTCGCCCTTGACTTGTGTGCGTCCGAATAATTGTGGCATTGGACTCAGGTGCCGCCCACAACGTCCCCTTTCAGAGTCGGTTGCGGCTCTCGCAACATCTGAATGGTCGAGGACACGTCAGAGCCAGCTATATGGAAGGCGCGGACGAGACACTCACAAGCCGAATGGGTGCGGGGGGTCCGTGGTAGTTGGGATTGTCGTTCCCGATTAAGTCCTCCGCTATGACCTTGTACCCCGCCGACTCGTAGAACTTCCACGCGTCCCCGGTGATCAGGTACGTCGCCCGTCCCTGTGCGTCGGCCTGAAATGCGCCGTTCAAATATTCATGGTGAGCATTGCCTCCAACTTGAGTGTGTACGGGGTTGTCTCGCACCTCGTCGTGGACAGCACTGACAAGAGCTCTCGCATACCCGCGTCCCTGCATGGCTGGCACAGTCCCGAGGCCCTCGACTTCGAACATGTCCTCCGCCTTCTCCCCGAATGCCGCCTCGATCAGGGTCGTCGCTTTTGTCAAGAACTCGTTCCTTCTCTGTTTGGGCGGGGTGAGCTGTCGCATCCACAATGCAGGAGGGATGAGGGGCGCGCGACGCACCTTGCGCACTTCCCCAGAGCGCAGCATTCCCAGGAGACGCAAGATCCATGAGAACGGGGGCTTGTGCTTGTTATCTCCTGGAGCACCGCTTCGCCTGGGAGTCAGCATGCCGCCGAGCAACCTCAGAGTGATTGGGACGCACTAGTAGATGAAGGAGGTGCCATGGTCGACGGTACTGATCCTTCCACGGTTTACACAGTCAGCAAACCGAGTGGCGAGATCAAGCCACTGGCGGGCATGGTATAGCATGGGGCTCTCAGCTTCCTATCCATCGAGAAATACGTGAGCACACCTCCACTGGGGACTTCAAGAGCAGATGTACAACGGACCTTGAAGTAACGCATCGTCGAATCGTTGGTAAAGGCCTTGAAGACCCCATTGACGGCTCTTGGGATGTCGCCTGTAGCAGTCGTCGTGTTCGGGTCAATACGACGACTTCCGTTAGGGATCAGGATGCTAAGTACCACGTACGGTATTGCAGTGGCTTGACTTCGACGTCATGTTCCTTGAGGTACGCGAAGGGTTTCTTGCCCGGCAACAGAGTCCAAGTCGACTCGTCGCTCGAAGCTTCGGCCATGGGTAATCTGTAAAGTTGACGAGGGGATGAAGGAAGCTGGGATGTGCGTCTCCCTGGAGCATTTGTCCGGGGTCTATGACAAAGGCGTCATAACTTGCACTCCATGCGGCTCGGTGCAAGATTGCGTTCGAAACTGCGATGTACTGCGGATTTGCAATGACGTCTTCTCAGACGACCGCCTTCTATCGCCTTTGACTTGAGTGCGTTGCCTCGGAACGCAAGACTGGCCCGAACTGTCCACAAAGTTTCCACCACTGCATTCCATGAAGATGAAATACCTGCACATCTAGACGGTCTATGTATGCCATACTCGGCGAGGACATGGGTATACTTAATCATCCTTTATGGGTCGGCGGCGGCATCCGCATCATCTGGAGGTCAAGAGCGTATCCCGTCAGATGCGACATTGATACGGTCACTGGCGACGCGGAACGCCCAAAAGAGACACTCACAAGACGAATAGGGCCTGGGGATCCGTGGTACTTCGGATTGTCATTGCCAAACCAGTCCTCCCCTATCAGCTTGTACCCCACCGATTCGTAGAACTTCCACGCGTCCCCAGTGAGGACGAACGTCGCCCGTCCCTGCGCGTCGGCCTATTAGAAGTGTCAATGCACAGTACACGTGGTTGTGAGCGTCGCCTCCCATCTGGATGCATGCAGGGCTATCCTCGTACCATGTCGTGTACGACGCTGATCAAAGCTGTCGCATAACCGCGCCCCTGCTTCTCTGGCACAGTCCCGAGGCCCTGGACTTCGAACAGGTCTTCCGAGGCCTTCTCTCCGATTGCGGTGTCGATCAGCGCCTTCGCCTTCGTAATGTACTCATTCTTTCTCTGTTGTCGCGTGAATGATCCTGGTCAATGAGAGGAGCGATATACTGAGAGGGACGCGCGAACGCACCTTGCGCACTTCCCGGTTGGCCAACGCGTTCACAAGGGACAAGATCCATGAGAACGGAGCCCTCATCTTGTTGTCTCCTGGGACACCGCTACGGCGGGGCCTCGGTATGAGTGTTCGAAGCGAATTGAGAAACGCATGGACGTACTAGTAAAGGAAGGAATCGCCATTGTCCACGGTGTTTATCTTGCCGCGGTTGACAGCGTCAGTGAACCGGGCGACGACGTCAATCCATTGGCGGACATGGTGCAGCCTGGGTTCTCAGCGTCCTGTACCCACAAAATCATGATAAGCAAACCTCCAGAGGATTAGGGAGGGGCATGCAGCGAATATGTAATTACCTTCAAGTAAAGCATTATTGAATCGTCGGCAAACGCCTTGAAGACCCCATCGGCGGTTCTGGGAATGTCGCCTGTACCAATGGTCGCATCCGAGTCAAACCAGTGTGCTGCGCTGAAGATCAGGATGCTGACACATACGGTAGCGTAGCGGCTTGACTTTGATATCATCTTCCTGCAGGTATGGGAGGGGTTTCTCGCCCGCCATCAGAGGGGTCAACTCGTCGCTGTAAGCTGCGGCCATGAATACGGGGATGTGACCGGTGGGCAAGGAAGCTGGAGTGCCTCTCGCCCTGAGCATCCATTCGGACTTATTATATATCACAAAAGCGTCAGCGGCATGCGTTTCAGGCGGGGCAAGATTGTGTTTGGCGCGATGATGGAATGTGAATTCGTATATGGCGTCCCTTCAGCTCCAGCGTAACAGCCGCCTTCAAGTTCTAGATCTTGCCTTTGACTCATGTGCACTGCCCCGATGAGCAAGACTGGAGCACCGCCGACATTACTTACACAGACGAACTCAGCCACCGCCTTCGTAGCTCACGCAATTTAACCACAGCAGCCCACAGGATATGTCTGACCAGGACAACTCGTCCGAGGCAGCATGGCACGTGGGTCCGCTCTATGGTCTGCCACCGCTGCAACAGCCCTTGGGAGTCCTTCCTCAGCTGGGCGAATCCCCTACCGAAGCCCCTCGTGCTCTCATATCGGATAGGCTGCAGGCCGTCCGGGATGGCATCGAGCGTCTTACGTTGTCGGCGCTGTGGAATGCGACTTCACCCATCAACCGCCTACCGAACGAGATATTCTCCGAAATTTTCCTAATCTTCACCAACCCACCCGACGGGGGTTTCTACCCCTCTGGAGCCTTCGCGCGTCGAAACAGCGAGATGGTCCATGTGCCGACGCGCGCCCGTTTGGTTGGCTGCCCCTCGCCCTTGTTTGCCGTCATTGGTGGGCAGTTACGCGCTCGACGCCCCAGCTCTGGCGCACCATCGAAATCAATGAACAACGTGGTCGTCAAGACCTCCTCCACCTCGCTCTCCAGAGATCAGCGAGTGCCACACTCGACGTCACCTTCTACCGGGCTCAAGAGGCAGTCGCGGCCGCTCCTCTCCTGAAGTCACATGCCGCCCGTCTTCGCAAGCTCACTTTCCCTGAAGCTGACAATGCCGAGCTTCCCTCGCTGTTGTCCCTGCTCAACGACGACATGCCAACTCTCAATCGTCTCACGATTTACGGCGACCTCGTACCGTCGTCCACGCACACGAACCCCACCGCCGCACCTCCAGGGTACCTGCCGGTCCTCCTTCCTCCCAGCCGCTTTCCGTCCTTGACGTATCTATGCCTCTCCTGGGTTGTCATATCGGCTGAGCGCCCTATCCCATCTACTCTGCGCACCTTGTCATTAACAGGCTGCACATTCGAGCATGCCGTTCCCCTCTCCGCATTTCTCAAAGCCCTTGAGGAATGTCGTGCCCTCGAGGACCTCTGTCTGGATGGCTTGCCCGTGAATCTGGACGTCGGCCGCACCCCTTCCTCCGTCAAGCTCCCCAGCCTCAAATACCTTGCTATAAGCGACGATCGTGCCTCGCGTATAGCGCACTTCCTCGAGCCACTCCACGTGCCTCGCATCGTGACCTTCTCCTTTTCCGGACAACACAACCTCCCCGACCCGCCACGATTCTCTTCGCTGCTTCCAAGGAGATTCAAAGCGCGTTTCCCCACTTTTACCTCCGTCCAATCTGTCGACATACATATCACGAGCGGCCACATGGAGATGTCGTTCGGCGGAGGCTGTTCACTGAAGCTGGACCAGGGTCCAGGACTCGCATGGGAGAAGAGATGGACATGTCTCAACGAGCTGCCAGCCATCCTCGATGCTCCGCGGCTCACGCGTCTCTCAATGCGCGGGGACGTCTCCGATGCGGAGGAGGATCACTGGCGTTCTCTCTTCGAAGGCCTCCCATTCATCGAGCGCTTCGAGCTGAGCTGCTACGGCATGGTCGGCAGCGGCGACATCCAGCGATTATTCACCGGTCTCTCTTCCTCTTCTTCTGGCACCCCCGCAGTCAACCCATCCCAACCCGTTGGCATCTCCTTGCGGCATATCACGGTGCACGGCGGTGAATGGAACGACAGTATCATGGACACGCTGAAGTCGTTTTTGACTTCACGTATGGAAAGCCATGCTCCGCTACACACTCTTCATCTCCAGTTCCGCTTCTACAACGAAGCCGAGTTCATGGCAAAGAAAGCTATTTTCCTGGCGGAAGTGGCGCCCCGTCACTCAGGCGGCCCGCTGACGTTCGAAGCAGCTCGTGGATACACTCAGATAGAGGGCGAATCAGAGCTGTCCGGGCTGTCCGACGAGGATGAAGAATAGCCTACACCTACGCACGTTACACTTTATGGGTTTCGAACGCCTTGATCTAATCGTCAATATGGAACATGGGTCTCAGGAGTATTGGGGGTCAAGCAATTCATGTACATTTCCAGAGCGCTTTCGATAACAGCAACACCGTGAATGGCATAAAAGCAGCCGCTTTAAATCTCAATGCCTGCGACGAGGTCCACAGCGTTCTTGCCCAACTTGTCCAAGACGGCCTGGCGGACCTTACTGTAGACTTCATCGTTGAGCACCATGCTCTGATTGCCTGTAGAGTCTCATCAGCATACCCGCAGCCAAGCCGTCGACGATAACAGCGTACGTACCGGCGAAAAACTCGACCTTCTGCGACCCGAAAGTGAAGAATAAGACCTTGTCGATGTTCTGCGAAGCGGAATAGGTGTAGACACCGATCTTGAACATGGCGTTGCCTTGAGCATTGCTGCCCAGAAGCCTTGGTGTCAGGACTCGCACAAATGTGGCGAAGAGACTCAATGACGTACGACGCGACGCCAACCTGGAAGTTGGCCTTGTTGAAGGCCTTGGACGACGAGTCAAAGAGCTTCGTCGCCGCCTCGTTCTTCGCGTCTTTGAGGGACTGGATCATCGTGGTGAACAGTTCAAGTTCTCCGCCAGTGAGGTACGCTCCGGCCAGCTTCAGGAGCAGGTTGTCCACGCTGAAGTACGAGTTTGCGTCGCTCAGCTCGGCCAAGCTACAGGGAGCGCGTCAATTCAGCGCAGGCTGTACGGACAAACCGATGCAAACGTAAACGCACTCGAAAGCCTGGACGACCCAGCCGACGTTCTCCAAGACATACTTGTAGTAGTCGTACCAGGCCTTGGTGGCGTTCTGGCGATCGTGCTGCTTGTTGGCAGCAAGCTGGGCGAAGAGCGTCGAGTTGATCACATCGGACTATGGTCAATATGTCGTCAGCAAATGGCACAGGACCACTAGGACCCGGAGACAACTCGCCTTCATCTGGCCGGAGAGGTTCCCGACGAAGGAGACGGACGAGCCATCAGCGACAGCCGCGCTATCCTGGCCATCAGCGAGGACGACGTGGGTGCGCGGCGCGGCGATCTGGACCTCCTTGATGAACTTGATACGGTCATTGACGGAGAGGGGAGACATGATGTGTAGCGGATGAGCGATAGAAGAGACGGTTTTCAGGAATCAGGATGCGTGCCGGTGAACCTGCTGTTCGTCTGAGGATCCTGTGTGCTTATATACGCCCAAATGACTTGCTCGCCGAGTTCACATGTAGAGCCTCCTACATCGGAGGCTGAACGCGATGGGTCTCAGGAAATACGAGTTGACGGGAGTTCCTGGTTTAGCCACATGGATGGAAGGATGTCGAAGCGCAATATGATTTGGTAGCACCCTCCAACGATATCGGACCGGCGAAGCTGCTAACAATTCGATTCCATTCACAATGGACGTGGAATGTGAACCTTCCAAGCAACCTGTCGATCAGCTATGGCACCTAATAAATGGGACCTTGAACTTACGGTCGTCATGTGGTATCTTAGCCTACCTTCTCCTCGCATCGACAATCAACGTGCGACGTGGATCAGGGTTGCTACCGGATAGTCTCCATACATTTCAGCTTCAACTTCGCGCCTAGGCTTCAAAGTGAGGCGTTTCGCCGGTGACGTTGACATGGGCACCCATTCCTCCGAACACAGCGTGGCTATCGAAGTGTCAGATACAGCAAACACCGTTCTTCTCGTACCCTGGTGACGTTGAGGAACCGCCCTTGAGGCCTCGATAAAAGGCAAAATGTCCTACAATATGCAATGAGCCGATGACCGGCACAATGGCGAACACGCACGCACCTCTTGCCGGTGGCTCTTGCTGCACACACGCTGTCAGTTATCTGGAGCGAGCACGACCTACATCACCCTTGTGCCCCAAAACTTTGGAGATCACTTACGTCCTGGATTCACTCTGCACAATGGAGCTGTCGAGGCCGCACTCGCTCGGTGACAGAATAAATGCGCAATAAGGTTCGCAGGAGCTCGCAAATCCGTCATCAGGTCAGAGTGAGGCGCGGTAGCACGAAGACCATAAGACGCGCACCCAGCTGATTCCGTACTCGTCATTGCCCGCCGACCCAGATACTGTCCCCACCTAACCCCACCCATATGACGAGCACCCATCTACCCTCGATCGCGGACGATGCTGCTGTAGCATCCCGCGCCATCGTGTGGGTCGGTAATCTCAGTGACAAACAGAAGGCATGATCACTTGTCTTCCAATCGCTGATATCCGGAAACGAACGCTCACCTCACATCCCAGCGCGACGTGCTCGAGTCAACCCTCTTCGGCCAACTCGCCGCAGACAAGCAGCACACCTCCGATACTGCAGAGAATACGCAGGCCTGGTACAAGAAGTACACCGACACGCTCGCAGCTGTCGGCTGGGTTGTCGAAGGCGCACAGTGAGCATCGGTTCGAAACTCAGGATCGTCGTGACTCACTCAGCGTGCAGGTTCACCGAGGTGAAATACGACAAAACTGAAGGAACCATCCACGAGACAGTATTGGAACAACTGGCCAACGACCCGACAGTGAGCAAGGCCCTCTTCGCGTCCGTGTCGAGGGCGTTGCTCGCGTTTTCTCGGACTGGGTCGGGTTCCAATGCTGAGCAAGTCTTCGACTCGCGCTCTCTTGCTTCTTCTTCCGAGTTCGCAAGCTTCCAAATTGCGGTCGCGTCGTGAGTCCAGCATCCACTGCTGATGTGAAAGACAGAGAAACTCACCATCTTCCTAGCGTTGACGAGAGCGGGAACGTTATCCTCACCCTGCTCGCCTGGTTCTACTCCTCCAACCAGAAGATCGGAAACACCCTCTGGTTCTCGTGGCAGAACGCGACGCTGGACATCAAGACGTGTGAGTCGGTCCGGTCCACAAGATCTGAGCCACGCTGATGACGCCTGCCCCAGCCACGCTGACGATGACCTTGAACTCCGGTCTCTACGATCAAGTGCGTTTCTCGATCCACGACAAGCTCAATAGCGCCGACAAGCTTGATCTTCTTGTTCCCTTGTGTAAGTCTATACTTCTACCGTGACTCGTGGCCGAGTCGGTTTTCACAGCCAGACAGAACCGGCAGCATGGCATCCGAGACCTGTATGAGTGATTTAGCTAGCATGTACATACATGACCAAGAAATTACGACCGTAGTGTCTAGCGAGTATGCGATATATGTGTGTGTGTATCTGTGGTGTATGCAATGGCATAAGCGAGGCAAACGTATGATGCAAGAGAGATCGCACAAGAAAAGTCAAACTAGCGGCCATGGATCGTCAAGATCGCGTCTTCTTCCTAGGGGGCGAACGGGACGCCCTCCTCGGCGAGCGCGAACCTTCCCCTCCACCTTTCTCCTCATGTCCAAGGTCCAGATCCAAGTCCAGCGGAAGGGATCCCGAGTCCTCTTCCTTCTCAACCGGGTCGGACGTCCTTTCACCGCCCTTCGCACAGTCCGGCGTCGGTTTCGGCAACGGCGGACTATCCGTCACGCTCTCACCCGCCACCACCTTCTCCTTCTCCTTCCGCTTCCCCTTCCGCTGGGGACTCAGCTGAGGATTGAAGTTCGCCGGCACAGTTGTGAACGGATTATCCTTCAGCGGCACCGGATCCGGCACCATCCCACCCAAGCTCCCATGCCTCGACAGCGCCCGACCACGGCTCACGACCTTCGACAGCGTGCGCGGCTTCGGCTTCGGGGTGGCCGGTGCAGGCGCGTCTGCAGGCGGGGTGACGGGTGTATGTTTGGGACCTTCGGACATGTCGATGTCATCTTCTCCCAGGTCGCCGCCGAAGTCCCCGGAGAACAATCCTCCAGCAGCGCTCTCGCGCTCCTGCATCTCGTTGAACTGCTTGAGCACCTCTCGGTAGCCCAGCTGGACGAGACCGAAGAAACTGCGGGGAGGTAGCCATGAGTACATCGGTAGCATGCACCTTCCCCTATGACCAACGTACCGTGCCTCGCGAGTATACACCTTCAGCATCAGTTCGCCGAAGGACCGCGGCAGTGTGACTGAGATATCGTCCTCGTTCGCATGTACGCCGCCTGAAAATGCCTTTGATACATGTGGTGAATATCATCGGCAAGAACAACGCTCACGGTTGGGGTTGTGCTTCGAGTAGAACTTCATATAATCCAGTGGATTCTCGTTCTTCATCCCATGATGGCGCTCCGTGAGGTCGATGATGACATGCTCCGAACGCAAATCCGCGGCGTCCTCCGGCTTGACGTGATCCAAACCATCCTTCTGCTCCAGACCCAGCGACGCTCGCTTTGCATACAAGTCCTTGAACGCCTTCACAACGGACTCGGCAGTGAACGTCGCCTTGATCTGCTTCTTGAGCTCCCACTCGAAGACCTTGTAGTCGACGCATTTGTACAGGTCGCGGACACGGATGCGGTGCAGGATCGCCTGAGCTTCCGTGAGGCGCTGTCGTGCCAGATCTTCCTGTCAGCAGCTGAGACGCTTTGAAAGGGGGCAGACTTACCGGATCTTCCGATGCTTCGATCTCAGTTTGGATGTGATCCGTAAGGTGCAGGTACTTCTTCGGATTCTCCAGGCGCCGTGCGATGTTCATAACCGGCTCGGCGAGCGTGAGCGCATCGACTATCATGTACTCGACAGCTTTTGCTGTAGAAACAATCAGCAAAGGCGATGGCACGTACAACGTCATGATGGACTGACCCGTTTTGTGAGTATATATGCGCTTGTGCAACGACATACGGGTGTGACACAGCTCAAAGATCTGGTTGGCATCCTTGATATCGTAGCAAATCTCGTTGTCGATGACCCGCGACGAGTAGATAAGTCTACAAGGCATGTGAGCGCATATACGCAGAGTCTACTCGGTTTGACACTACCTGGTCAAAGAGAGATTGCTCTTCTGGTCTATAGCATGGGAGTCGCGAGCAATATAGTCGAACCTAGACGATGCGGCTGATAAGCGTGCTAGCTCACACGGTCGGTGGAACGGGACAAACTTGTCTACATCGAGCCCGTTCGTCTTGTTTGCCACGATCTGAAAGAGGTAAGGCTTCTCCTGTTTCCTATCGAGCCCAGTGATGATCAGCATCCGGACAACCCATCTGCTACATAGTGGAGACCAACGTACGAGCAGATACTCCGGTCGCCCATGATGAGGGCCTTCACGAACGTGGCATCGTCTGGGTCAAGCTCAAGGCCGTTCTCCTCCAGGAGCGCATCAAACATCATGCGAGACGCGTCCTCGTGGCACCACTTCTTATCCGGGCTGTGCGACACGACAAAGTCAACCTATTTGGAACAAAGAGAACCCAACGGACTCACAGAATGGCGGGGATGAACATGCTATCCCAGACATGGCTCCAGGGCCCGTGTCCAAGGTCATGACAAAGACCGGCGATGGTAACGCACTGAACGTCGCGCTGAGTGATACCTAGCGAAGGCTGCGACTCCTTCAGATGCATGGCAAGGGTCTGCGCGAGGTAGGCCACCCCTGTAACGAATGTGGTGAGATGATGTATTCGCAATGAGAACGGACTACAACACTTGGAGCGCATGCATGACGCGCATGTATGTACACAGGCTGACAGGATTGCCTAGTAGGCCGCCGATTTTCACGACATGCCCACCACCGTACAGCCAACATATGCACCTCCTGCCTAACCAACGCTCCTTCTTGCTATGCTCCGCCACTAACCGCGAACCATGAAGGATGGTACTCACCAAGACAATGCTCGAACCGGTTATGGGACGCGCCAGGCCATACATAGTAAGACGTTCCAAGCTGCTTGATGTTGCGAAGCCTCTGGAATTGCGGGCTGTGCGAGGATCCGCACATGGTCACGATCATCGGAGGACGCGTCGAAAAGCGGCAGAAAAGACTACGTACGTGTCGATGATCGCGCACACGGTGGGCCCGAATGGCACTGTGACAGCCAAAGTCAGCGCGTCGCGTCGCCGACGCGTCGAGGAAGACGCCGCACGTACGATAGTCGTGTATGGAGTCCTTGAACCGCCTCACTGAGGTTGGGCCTTCATACGAGGGCGCGGTCCAGTCGTCATCGAGCTCGAGGAGCATCCTGCGGGAGGTAGAAGACTTGGTCATTGTGTCGGAGGCGTGGCGGTATATATCTGGGATGGAAGCCTCGAGGCTTTGGCAACGCGTGGTAGCTCAGGGTCCTCGGCTGCTATGCTTGAGGATGCACGAGAAGCTAGGAAGACAATGGGGATCGAGGGAGGGAGGGGCGGTGGCTGCGGCAGGAAGAAAGGGAACGGGGCGCGCGCGACGGACTTGTACTCTCGGAGATCGGGTGCGAGATCGCGCACATTGCCGTCTGCATGGCCACGACCTCCACCTCGCTCACGACAGCGAGTTCGTAGCATCGAGCACGTCGTACACCGCGGACAACGTCGAGCAAGTGCGAAAGCAGAAGGTGCGCAGCTCGTGCCGTCATTCTGGACACACATGGCCGCCGCGGAGTTACTGAGCTGCACATCACACCGACCCCAACATGGCAGGTAACGTGGTTGACATTCCTAGGCGACCAAACATCCCGCTCATGGGCGTAAGTCCTGATAATCACTTGTAGAAGAGATCCTATTATACTCGTACATAACGCAACGTACAGCACTGTGGAGACACGGCCTACGGATGCGAAGGCGAAGGCGAAGGCGAACGAAGGATTAAAAGAGCATGCTGGGGAAGACACGGCAGTTCCACAGCCCGCCGGAACCATGAGCGTAGTGCATTGCCGAGCACAGTTCAGGTTCATAGTAATCAGCGCTCATCGACCCAAGCGAAGAGCGGTCCAACTCGGCGAGAACAGCGCACACCTCAAGAGCACAAGACAGATTCTCGCAAATCTCCTCCCAAGTGTCCACCGTGGGTAGAACGTAGAGTCCTGGGTGTACGGCGACGGTGTGCTCTGAGTGAGAAGGGCCTACGAAGAGACCGAGCGCGTTCCCGTCCGA
This sequence comes from Cerioporus squamosus, assembly GCA_022592435.1. Classification (NCBI taxonomy): domain Eukaryota; kingdom Fungi; phylum Basidiomycota; class Agaricomycetes; order Polyporales; family Polyporaceae; genus Cerioporus; species Cerioporus squamosus. The sequence goes on from JABYQS010000057.1 coordinate 13,711, forward strand.
GGCTTGAGGGGTAACGGCAAGATGTCCGCCAGCGGACTGGTCGTCGAGCAGCGTGGGCCAGGGAAAAGCGTCTGTAAATGTCGCCAAGGGAAGTTGGTCGATCGGCGAGACATGATTGCAATCGATCGGCTCGTCGTCCGGAGTCGACTCGCTCCCGTGAGATGAAGAGGAAGCCGCGGTCAACTCTTCTGGAGAGGACGGAGGCGTGACGAAGCGCACTCTGCGGACCGGGAGCATATTGCAAGGCGTGCCCGGGTCTTCACTCCCGCACGGAGTAGACTGGCCGTCGCTTGGAGGTCCGGTCGAGCCTTCCGGTGTGGTCGTGGGCTCGAAGTCAGGGGGATAAGGAGTACGAATGCTGTCGGGCTGCTCCGCGGCAGGCGAGGAAGGCAGGGTCCCGGACTGCGTGCCCGCAGTAGGAGAAGATGGGGGAGACGCGGGCTTTCCTCTGCGCACCCGGAGGCGATCCGACATGAACGGGAGCTTGACCTGCAACGGGGACGTCGCGCGCTTCCGCAGAATGAGCTTGCGTGCCGTTTGCGACTGAACAACGCATCGGTATCGACTACGTCAGAAACTCCGCTCGCCAGTCATACGCATTCCCGATTACGCACCTCCTCAGATGGACTGCACAGCTGGCTGCTGGAGGACTCTTCCGCGTCCGGAGAAGCACAGGGAGACAGCTCCAGCCGTAGAGGGCTGCGAGGAAGGGCAACAGCGACGCGAGGCAAGGAGGCACTCGGGGACAACTGCGATTTAATGACGATGTCGCGAGAGCTGTCTAGAGAAAGCAAAGCAGAGCAGGAGAGCATGACGAGAGCGATACGGGCACGACAGCAGAGTAGAGAGCAGGATGCGAGGAGAGGAGACCGTAAGAAGCAAGTCGAGCGCGCTGCGATGAAGCGGACCTAGAGCCAGAGGCTGACCGAGAGGATTGCAAACACAACCAGTCAGGCCTGAGCGGGTACATATGTAGTTCACCATCCAAGAGCATGAAGAGAGCAAAGACAGACATAGAGCAAGCGGGAGGTGGTGGTCCGAGAGCAGGCGCTGCTGGATGTCCGGCAGCATGCGGTCGCCAGCGTGTGCCACTTCGCGCTTGTCCTCGTCCTCCCCCCACCTCCTCGCTACGCCCCCGACGACCCTTACGATCTCTGTCGCTACATCTCTGTCATCTGTACCTCACGACTCTTACGTTCTTGCTACCAAAGCCCATTCACCCCGACTGACCGTCGAGATCGTCCTCGGGAGCACAGATCGACAACTCCGATCTAAGCGAGCTCGAAGATACCATCCGCGAGGAGCGAGTCCGAGTCCTCAGTCATACACCACTGTGAGCTTTCACCACCGGTACTCCTCGTGATCGTAGACCCATCCCAGATGAGTGCACAGAACGGAACTCTCGCATAAAGCCCTCCACGGTGGAGGTCCGAGGACGTAAGGCCCAGCAACCACCGTGCATGGCGCAGTCCATAACGACCCGCGCCGGTTCAACCGTCTCTATCCCACTACCGTCCTCATCTACATCTTCTCCGTCATCTTCAGCTACCTCAACGGCTTTCAACTCGCCTCTCCCGCTATCCCCGGCCCAGCTTTGCAAGTCGTCCTACTCTCCGACAAGCACGTATGATGCCCACGGCCCGGCGACCGAGGACGCGATCGACGAGAAGCAGATGGCCCTCCTTGAGTCGCTGAGAAGGAGTATTACCCTTGTGATATGGTTCAAAGTAAGTCGTCGCTGCATCCCTGCGTTTGAGTGGACTGGGAAGGAAGACTTGGAAGAGCTTGTAGCCGACGAGATCGGCATGCATTTGGGCAATTTGGAGAGCGCATGGTACTGGAGTGGACACAGACGTACGCTCCTGGTCCCTCGCGCAGCACCCATATTCTGAAGGCTAGCAAGATAACTTGCATTCGGCGTCATTGCGTCCATAGCGGACATTCAGCTGACAGGTGCTTTCCGCAGGCGAACACACGGCCTCTGCGTCTCAGACTAGAAATCGATACTTTCCCTTACCTCCGCTTATCGGAACTGGAACAGCTCGTATCTTCCCTGGGCCTCTCGCCGCAAACGTTTATCGACGTCTATAACCCGCAAGCACGGACATGGGACCAAGAACAGCTCTGTGCTGTGCGTACTGTTTCCAGTGGACAACGTGTACTATACCGGACGCGCCAGACCCTGATCGATGGATTTGAGGATGACGAGTGTCCCGGACTCGAGGGCGAGCTCAGACTGCAGGACTCGTGCATCTCTGGCGATACTGGCGCTGCCACAAACTACAGTTCTGATGAACTCGAAGAAGCGGTCAGCAGAGGGTAACCTACGCCCGCCTATGCCCAAGCATCGGAGGTCGTCATCGTCACATAGCTTCTCCTCGTCGCAAACCGCGACTAGCGTTCCATCCCAAGCCAGCGGAAGCCCTCCGTCATATACCGACAGCCCGGAACATCACAGCACGGCGTACCTCTCGCCCATGTCCGCGCTATCTTCTCCGCCGCTCTATTCTCCACCTACTTCTACGGAACCTCTGCCCATCGCCCATCAGGACTACTCATATATCCCTCATACCCCAGTCAGTCCTGTACCTCCGCAGACACCGACCATCTCTTCCGACTCCTCTCTCGCTCTTGCCGTAGCGGAACCACTGTCCAGCCCACCTTTGCTGCAAACTCGACTGCCGCATGCTTCCCAGACGTGCATCACCGATGCAACAAGCCCCGCGCGGCCTTCCCCGTCCCCCGCACCTCCTCCCGTCAATTGCGCATCGCCGCCTCCCTCTCCTCATCCTCGCACAAGCGGAAACAGCAGTAAGTCATGGCCGCACGGCATGTACGTCTGCGACATGATCGACGGCTTCCGTCGCATGGACGCGCTCATGCCGTCTCTGAAGCAAGCCGGGGCCTTCACGAAGGTGTTCGGGGTGGCGTACAAGAAGTCCACCGTCTGCAACCACCGCAAGGCGTGGCACGATGCACCCCCGCACCTCGTGGAGGAGTGGGTGAACCGCGGACGCGACGACCGCGCGCTCTGGAACGAGTTCATCCGGATGCTGGAGGGCAAGCAGCCCAAGCACCTCAATGCGAAGCACGCGCAGATACAAGCTGCGGCGACGACGCAGGCCCTGGGATCGCCGCAGGGCGGGGTAATCAGTCTTGGAGGGCCTTCCTCACTCCCCGTCTCTGTGCCCGTCCTAGGAGTGGGCAGTCGGCGTGTCGGGGAAGAACCGATGGGGTCGTTGCGCCCGCCCCAAGATGAACAGTACCTCGGTGAGTGGCTCAGCTGGTTCTACGATATTTCCCGCGCTGAGCTTACCCCGCACGCCAGGGTGAATGTGTCTTCTTAGTGTTAGATCTTCCAAGCCAGGTGGCATCTGGATACCCCTTCTTTGCTTGTGAGTCGCGTATGTATACATGGACCTGGTCTCATGGACATCGTCTGGATATCTCTGTAGTACTGGTTCATTTTGCTATATCTGTTGCTCTCGTACATCCTGTTGTATACTCACGAGCTGGCAGTGTCCGACTAATACACGTCGCGTAGGTTATCCCTCTCATGCATATGCTGCGATAGAAGAATTCGCAGGACGACGAGCAGCGCTGCGGCGGGCTGTCGACAGGTTCCATTCATTCAGCTCGTTGTCTAGTGTGAAGGCATTCGTGCATTGAAACCATGCCTACTGTCTCTACCTGAAGCACATGTGAGCGATGAACTGAACTAGGGCAGCCGCATCATCACATCTGTCCGTGCGTGTTCCTTGTCTGTCGGAGTGACTGCTCTAACAATACTTCTCTTACTCCCCGCAACTGGCAGATAGAAGCCGTTCGTGCTCGCAACTGCTGTCAAGGACTGCCGCCCTGTTCCTTAAGCACCCTGCTGCACCGCTCTCGTGGGAGGCGTCACCTCATTCAAGCTCATCGACCGTCATCGACAGTCGTCACATATCTATCCCATCCTACGGCGACAGCGGGAATCCATGTCGGTCGAGCCCATATACCCGCGTTGCGGACATCAACAACACCGTCGCCACGCCACCCAGAGTTCTCCTATCCATATATCCATCGCATTTGCATCGCAGTCCGTTCCCTGCCCGTCGCCTCAGCTCGAGAATGTGACGCACGCTGGGAGCCAACCCCGGCTTCTGGTGATTTACTCGCAGGTTAGGTTTGCTCGCCAGCATCACACTCTATTGTGAGACGGGATATATTCGCCTAAGGTAAGTTTGCCTCCACAGCTACCGACCGTTACCCTCGCATGCCACTCGACATGGCTCCCCCGTATGAAGTCCTGGAGGGTCTTCCTGGGGTCGTCCCAGAATTCGAGCATTGGCTGCCCCTCGACAAGACCCTGGGCGCGTACCTTCTTGGGACCTTTGTTGGTGCCGTGTACGTCATCCCAACCTGTCCTGTGCTGCGCGGGTCTGACGACGTACGCAGACTATATGGCCTCAGCGTTCACCAGCTGTATAGATACTGTCGACTATTCTCGTCGGATTCTCTGTCCATCCGAGTCTTGGTATGTCAAGCGTACGGGTCTTGATTATATCGTCAACAACTATTCTTCCTAGGTAGCTGTTGTCATGTGAGGCTGGAGACCATCGCACGATCTGTAACTCGCATCAAAACCTCTCACACTTTGTAACAGGTTGCTCGAAACCGCCCATACCGCGATGACCATGCACACTTGGTGAGCAGTGCTGCGTCTCTCCTTATACCCTCTACTGAACAATTATCAGTTATTACTGGCTAATCACAGGCTTTCTCAATTTCACTTTGCTCATGAACGGAAGCCCATGGTGAGCATCTTCGGGTGTTGTGTCCGCAAGTGACTAACCGCCTGACCTTCCAGGTCACTCGACGTAAGTCGGAAGCTGTCTTAATACTTGTATCCAAACCAGTCGTTCACTCATCGGCCGCGTATAGGCTCTTCCGATCATACTGGTCCGTATGCCGTTCGTGATTGATGTTACTCCTGCTGATGCGCTTCACTCCCTCTAGAGCTTCATCATGCTCACGACGCAACTGTAAGCCCCCTACCCCCCTGACCCGACAATCCCGAGGCTCATCACACTCCAGGTTTTTCGCAAAGCGAGTCTTCTTGCGTGAGGTCCTCCTTTAGGCTATTGCTCGAGATACTTACTCAAGAGCTGCCAGTGGGACCAAAATATCAGCTGGTCGTCGGAGTGGCTGTGAGTGGTCATTGTAAAGACGCATGCCACTAGTGTGAAGGCTCATCGTTCTCGTCCAGATGCTCTTCTTGGTCGGCGAGATTGGTAAGACTAATCGCGGTCCCTCGGTACGAGTATGCTTGATCATCATATCCTTTCCGCAGGCTTTTCGATAGGTACGATGCTGGCTACCTATAGTGTATACAGACCGCTGATAGAGATGCAGGTATGACGTACAGAGCGTGAGTCTCGAAACCTTCATCCCTGGGACGACTGACCGCGACCCCCCATCGCAGCTTCATCGTTCCGAGTATCCAGAACCTCAACTCTACCGCCGTATGTTTCCATTCTTATTCACAAGCACCCTAAAGTCTCTCCGTATTCACTTCTTCGCAGTGGCTGATCTCGACTGCACTCGGCCTCGGCTCTGCCGCGGACATCTTGTTCACGGCGACATTAGCTTACGTCGTCAAGCAGAGTCGTTCGGGCCTAAAGCGGTGCGTTAGGATGCTTGCTGTATGCCACGTGGTAAGCACTCAGGCTTTCCAGGGCACCGCCGCTTGAGTTATTCATGACATATGTCGTGAACACTGGTATGTGCATCCTCTCCCGGTTGGACCGTGCTCCGCTCATGTGTGCACAGGGCTGTTACACTGGTAGCGTCGACATCCGTGACTCGAGTTCCCTGACTTACGCCCGGCACTGACAGCGTCTTCAACCTCATCTCATTCATCCTCGTGAGTCCCTTCCGGGAAACAACTGGCTTAACGAAATGAACGAGTCTGTCACGCTCTAGACCGTCGCTATCACATATTCCCTCATCTATGGGTTCTTCAGCACCGTTACTGCACGACGTGAGTGTGGCCCTGATCTGCATCGCTGGAACAAGGCTCACCCTGATGTTGCTAGTTTACGCAAACTCGCTCCTCGCAGTGTATGTATCTGCTGCGAAGTCGTGAGCATTCACTTAACATATCAATCCAGGCTCAACTCTCGCGAGACTCAAGCGAACAAAGGGCTGGAGGTCTTCGCGAGCGGAAGTGCATATGGTCTGAACGCCATCGCCCGGGCAGACCGCCGCGCAGCAGCTCAGACATGGAACGTCCCTGAAGTAAGCGTCATCTCGTGTTACATGACAAACTCTGGTTTGCTGATTACTTGCTCGTGCCGGGGCTACCACATGTTAGGTCAGTGATGAGCCCGAGATTATCGACATCAAAGTCACCACCGAGCGGGAAAACTGGGATAGGGAGAGGCGCAAGGAGGACAAACGGGCTACTGTGCGTAGTACCGCACGGTGAACGCACAAACGCCAATATCTATGATGCCATGAGGAGGGCGTCCCGCTCACCCCCTAGGAAGAAGACGCGATCTTGACGATCCATGGTCGCTAGTTTGTCTTTACTCGTGCGACCTCTCCCTGCATCATACCTTTGCCTCGTTCATGCCATTGCATACACCACAGGTACACGCACACACATATCGCATGCTCGCTTGACATTGCAATAGTGAATTCTTCATATATCAACCCGCCAGCTGAATCACTCATAGGGGCTCACGACGACGTGCTGCAAGTTCTATCTGGCTATCAGAACCGACACAACCTCAATGACGGTAAGAGGCTAAACTAACACAAGGAAACGATGAGATCAAGCTTCTCAGCGTTGTAGAGCTTGTCATGAATCATGAAGCGCACTTGATCGTAGAGACGGGAGTTCAAGGTCATGGTCAGCGTGGCTGGGGCAGGCGTCATCAGCGTAGCTCAAGTCTCGCGGACCGATACGACTCACACGTCTTGATGTCCAGCGTCGCGTTCTGCCACGAGAACCAGAGGGTGTTGCTGATTTTCTGGTTGGACGAGTAGAACCAGGCAAGCAGGGTGAGGACGACCTCCCCACTCTCGTCAACACTGGGAAAAGGGTGAGTTTCTCTGTCTTCTGCGCAAACAGTGGATGCCAGACTTACGACGCGACCGCGATCTGGAAGCTTGCAAACTCGGAGGACTCAGCAACAGAGTGCGAGTCGAACACCTCCTCAGCGTCGGAATCGGACGCAGCCCGAGCGAACGCGAGCAGCGCCCTCGACACAGATGCGTAGAGGGCCTTGCTAACCGTCGGGTCCTTGGCCAATTGTTCCAGTACCGTGTCGTGGACGGTCCCTCCGGTTTTGTCGTAGTGCACCTCGGTGAACCTGCACGCTGAGTGAGTCGCGACATTTGGGATTGCGAACCGATGCTCACTGTGCGCCTTCGACAACCCAGCCGATAGCTTCGAGAGTGTCGGTGTACTTCCTGTACCAGGCGTGCGTGTTCTCTGCAGTATCGGAGGTGTGCTGCTTGTCCGCGGCGAGTTGGCCGAAGAGGGTTGACTCGAGCACGTCACTCTGGGATGTGAGGTGAGCGTTCGTCTCGGGATGTCTGCGAGTAGAAGAGAGTAATCATGCCTTCTGTTGTCTGCTGAGATCACCGACCCACACAATGGCGCGGGAAGCCACAGCAGCGTCGGTCGCGATCTCGACTTGCTCGATGCTCGACATATTGGATGGGGATGTAGCGGGTTCGGTACCTGGTTCGGTGGGCGGTGACGAGGATGGGTTTCATCGGATGTACGTGTTATGTTCCTTGTGTTACCGCCCTTCTCTCGGACCTCATGACGGACCTGTGAGCATCTGCTGACCTTGCTGCGCATCCATTCCTTCGGCCAGCGCCTTCAACTTTGACAGCTCAAAGTTCAGGATGGCTCCACACTCACGTAAAAGTCCTGCAACCTTTGGATCATAGAGATGTTGCCGGTCGGGCTTGCTTCGTTGCTGGAGTGTGTGTCCCGCAGGAAGCGCCGTAATGGGGAGAAGGAGCCACAGAAGAAGCCACTACAGCCTCCTTGGGACGACACATGAAATATTACGATTGGGAGCAGTGATCCACTTGCCGTTTGCGTGCTGGAATCGCAATAACCATCCCATAAGTAAGTACACTTCGATATCGATGTCACTGGTGACAGTCGGACGTGATCGCTTCGGTGCGAGGTTGTCTGACAGGATGGCTCTCGGATGGACGGAGGAGTTTCATTTGCGAGGCTGGCAGGCAGTGGTTAGCCGCGGATGGAGCCAACCTCAGTAGCCTCGTTGCCTTCAGTAGCCTCGTTGCCTACGGGGAGATGGGGGCCCCGAGGTCACCTGGCGGCCTGACTGGCGCAATCCGCTGATAACGGAGCCTAGCTGCGAAGCTGAAACCATCGTGAATGGAGGCTATCCAGTAAGACCTCGAGTCCGTCGCACGCTGCCAGTCGCCGGTGCCAGGAGAAGGTTTGTAGCTGCAAGTTCGCATTACCGCCTGACGCTCAATGTCCAATTCTGCAGATTTCATCGCTGGTCGACAGGTTGCGTGGACAGACCCCATCTTATGCCCACCTCCGTGGTTCATGGACACCGTGACCATATGCGTAATTGCTAGTCCAATCCAATTCGAGGGTGCGCCATCCTTCTATCCTGGTGCACGGCTTGACCGGGCAATCCCATCACTAATGAGTCCTCGTCGCCTTCAGCTTCCAGCATCCAGCATGTGGAGGAGTGTTTGGTCTCATGCCCGGCGGGCGACTGGGCATATATAACCCTACAGGATCCTCAGGCGAACAGCAAGTCCACCGGCACGCATCCTCCCTGATCACTCGTCTCTTATATCGCTCACTCGTCGCTCACCATGTCTCCCATCTCCATCCAAGACCGCATCAAGTTCATCAAGGGACTCCACATCGCCGCCCCGCGCGGCCGCGCTGCCCACGCTGATGGCGAGGACAGTGCGGCTGTCTCCGATGGCTCCACCGTCTCCTTCGTCGGGAACCTCCCGATCCAACAAAAGGCGAGTTCGACGGCAGAGCTCTAGTCAATGCTGCGTATATTGACGATACCGTAATCACAGTCCGACGTCTTGAACTCGACGCTCTTGGCCCAGCTTGCCGCCAACAAGCAGCACAACCGCCAGAACGACACCAAGGCCTGGTACGACTACTACAAGTATGTCTTGGAGAATATCGGCTGGAACGTCCAGAGCTTCAGGTACGTTGCCATCGGTCGCCGTCTTCGCTTGAGATGCATGCACGCACTCACGGTTGGTACCCGTAGTTTGGCCGAGCTGAGCGACGCAAACACGTATTTCAGCGTGGACAACCTGGTCTTTGAGCTGGCCGCGGCGTACCTCACTGGCGGGGAACTTGCGCTGTTCGGCACGATGATTGAATCTCTCAAGCAAGCAAAGAACGAGGCGGCGACGAAGGTCTTTGACTCGTCGGCCAAGGACCTCAACAAGGCAAACTTCCAGATTGGTATCGCGTCGTATGTTATGATTGACTGTACGCCAACACTTGTGATGTGATTGAAACCCTCCTTTTTCCGCAGTGACTCTGGAGGAAACGCCCTTTTCAAGATCGGGGCCTACACATACTCCGCTGAACAGAACATCGACAAGGTTCTGTTCTTCACCTTTGGGACGCAGAAGATACAGTTCGCCGCTGGTACGCATGTTGCTTTTGTTGGCAGCTGGACTGCGAGTATGCTGACGAGACTCGGATCCACAGGGAACCAGACCATGGTGCTCAACGACGAAGTATACAAGCAGGTCCGTGAGGAGGTCTTGTTGAAGTTGGGCGACAACGCCAAGAATCTCGTCAAGGAGATTGAGATCTGAAGTGACCACTTGCATGGTCGATGTTGATAGCGCGCTCGGTCCCACCCATTGATGCTTGTTGACGTTGAGTCTGCGTGTTATGAAAATGATTTGTCCTGGCCACAACAGGTATAACATGTTCAAGACACGATATGCAAATAGTATCATCACAATTTCGTTGGCTCGGACCACACCCACACCGCGCACCTGCATGAGCATACACGCCGCGGCAGTACTCCTTCTTGGTCTTTAGCCCGTCGAAGCTGTGGTTACTAATGAAAGTACTACTTAAGGCCAGCCTGTGCAAACGCGCTATACATATTCACTGACATAACTAGTGACGGTCGCACTCACGACTCCGGTCTTCAACTGCATATCTATGCTATGGATAGAAGTCAACAGGGCAAGGGTGCCGTGGATCGCGTTGAAATTGGTACAATCAGTTGAACATGCCTGTTCCTCGATCAGAAGCAATTCCTTTGGCATCGCCGTGATGTATCAGTTCTAAGGGAGACCAGTGAGAATTATCGCACCCGTCCGCATCCACTGGTCGAGTGTGGTGTCTGATGTGCAAAAGATCTATTGCACGGGTCTGCAATTTGCTCTAGGTGTTCGAGGTCCCTCCGCACTGTGCGGTAAGACGTGTCCGAATGTGTGCATACACTTGCAGCGACTGTATCTGCTCTGGTGCAAAGAATTTAACGACTGCGATACGCTTCCCCATAATGAGCAGGTAAGGCTGTGGTGCTGATGTCGGCCGCCGTTGTATACTCTTGAGGTCGCGCTGCGCCGGGACTGGATGGAGTAAGGTCTCCGACGTGTTGGAACGTCGGGATACCCCTGCTGAGTCACCGAGAATCCGGGGTCTTCCCCTATGCGTCTGTCTACACAGTGATCTCCGAGGTGCCCTTACGCTGTGTAGACTCTGAGCGAGACATAGCGCAGACCGGGATGGGGGTTTGGATCGAGGCCAGGACTCAGCTGGAGGCAGGACCAAATCCGGAAGATGGTTTCATCGCCACGTGGCTTCCATGTTGAACGCCGGCGGGCGCGTAGAGGCATCCTCGAGACTTGAGTTCGCATGGGCTATCGTTCTGTACGTGCACCCATGGCCTCCGACAGCCTCAGCGCGACTCTGCCAGCGCATCCGTCAACGCCCGCCATATCCCGCGTCGTAGCAAGGATGCTCGCGGATTCATGAGCTCGCTGAGCAACAAAGCCGCGCAACATGGGATCTGCAGTGTGCTCTTGACCATGCGTATCCTGCTCTAGGATTGCTGACACTCGTGTCTATGCAGCCGGGTACGCACGGCTACTAGCTCCAGCTTATCTGCTCCCCAGACAGCCCAGACGCGGCTGTTTCGCCATTGCAATTGTATCTGGCACTCGTGAGAACCCCGCTGCGAAGCACTGGTCGCCGTCCTTCCTCCCACAGGAACTCATACTTAGAGTTCCCACCCACGATCTCAACGTAATCTCATTGGACGTCTATAATCGCTCAGAACGCTCAGAGGCCGCCTCCTTCCATCACTCGGTTTCAGGGTCAGCGTCTGCGCAACACCGTTCACGAGGTCGCGTTCTCGGGCTGTCACCGAATTGATTTCTGCACGGTTCGTATCCTTAACACCGCGCTATATAAGCCTCCATGCGTCCGCTGCTAGTGTTCTCCTCACCTCTTCGTTCTCTTCCTTGCACCTGCACACCCCTTACCCCTTCGCCCGTCGTACTCTCCTCACGCTAATACCACGTCCAAAATGCGTTTCGCTGCCGCTGCTTCCACTCTTGCCTTCGCGGCCGTCGCCATGGCCCAGAGCAACACCATCGTACGCACCCCACCCTCATGTCCTCGCTCATCGTCTCACAACGCACATGTACCCCTACAGATCAAGGTCGGTGAGGTCAACGGTACCATGGCCCTCAAGTTCGACCCGCCCTTCGTCAACGTGACCGAGGCCAACTCCACCGTCACCTTCATCTTCGACGGCAACCCGGGCAACCACACCGTCGCCCAGTCGACCTTCGCCAAGCCCTGCGAGCCCTTGGAGGGCGGCTTCAACTCCGGCTTCTTCTTCGTCAACAGCTCCTCTGGCCCCTTCGGCACCTGGACCCTGACCATCACGGACGTCAACACTCGTGAGTTGCCGACGCGCTCTCTGTACCCAACCCCCGGAGCTCCTTACCAACTAACTTTCCACACCAGCCATCTGGTTCTACTGCGCCCAGCAGACTCCCAAGGTCCACTGCACGGCCGGCATGGTTGGGTACGTCCCTTCTACCCCGAAATCCCCTCACTCCGGATAGCGAGCTGACCCTCACAACCCAACAGCGCCATCAACCCGCCCGCGTACCGGCAACACCTTTGACAAGTTCGCCGCCCAGGCCTCCTCCGCAGCGAGCGTCGTCTACCCCAGCACCGTCCTCACCGGCTCCGGCGCGTTTGCCACCGCCGCAGTCGCTTCGACGACGATCCCCGCCTCAGGCTCCAGCCCGTCCGGCAGCGGCGGCAGTGCCAGCGGCAGCGGTGCCCCCAGTGCCTCCTCGACCTCGCCGAGCAGCGCTGGCACCGTCAAGGCGAGCGGCCTCGTCGCGTTCCTCGCTGCGGCGTTCGGCGTTGCCATGCTCTAATAGGGACGTGGCTGCGTTCAACGGCAGGGCCCTGGTCTCGGTCTCATTCTCAGGGGCTGTTGACTTTGCTTCTTCTTACGGTTGGCATGCATAGACGACACCGGATCCAAACCGGGCGAAAACGACAGTGCGTGTGTGATGAGTGATGGGCAGGGATGTGGTAATGACAGCCTGTGTGGGGACGATACCGGCGTGTTGGTATTCGTATTCGTATCCACGGTACTCTACTGTTGCTGCTCGGACTCCTACGATACCTTTCGGGCGAGTGCTTGTGCTTGGTTGTTTTCCTTTCGCCGCTACTTGGGGGAAACTGAATGAACACCTGGTGAACCTTCCGTCTCCATTCCAGCATGCAGGGAAACAGAAGATCCAGTCTCATTGCAAGCGTCTGCACCCCTTAGCACATCACACAGCGAACGCCAGAGCTATTTCCGCGCCCAATCCCCGCCGCGCGGATTATGCGCGGCGTGCCCAAACTGTCAGATGCCTCGAAGGACATCTCCGAGCACTGCCGACATCCCAGGATGCCCGCATCCGTCTAGCAGGGTCCAGCGAGGTGGAAAGTAGCGGGCGAGAAGCCCTCGCGGCGATGATGGTTGCCTCGTTCCCCACGTCTTCTGCACCTTCTGCGACCTGTCTATTTTGACTTCGGTCATCCGGTGTCTCTGCTGCGTGAGGGCATCGCCGGATGTCTGTGCCACCCGCGACCATCTGTTGTTGTATGTAGGTACAAAGCTGCACCCACCCAATAACCGAAGATTGAGTTCTTCATCTGCCTCGCACTGGATGTTGGGGTCCCATGACGGGCTGCGGTACAGTAACACCAGCAGCAGCTAACAGATAGTCGAGGCTGACCACCGACCGGAAGTCAACACACCCGCGACGGATACGGTCTTCATCCTCCAACGTGGTGGGAAACACGATTAACAGGGCAGGACAGCGGCTGCAGCCCATACAGTTCTCCGAAGCGGCGGAAGCCCCGGTGAGAAAACGAGAGAAATCCCACACACGAGCCACATCCGCAAGCCAAAACAGCGCAGATGGACTGCGCGCATCGGCGTGCCGGCACATGTCATGTCAACCTGCACCGGTCGATACGTACACTGAGCGACGCCTCTCACAGAAGCACGATGGACGGGTGCTCCAAAGTATTACACCCATCTCTCATCTCCCGCGGGCGCATGCTGCCGGCTGATCACAGGCCTCGAATCTCACAGACGAAGCGGGAGCTCACAGCAGGCACCGCTCTCTGAATGCCTGCGATCCCGTGGTAGCCTCCAGGTTGTGGCTTGATGCTTGATGCTTGACATCGCAAGCCGTCCCAAAGCGTCGCCGATACCATACGCTCGATCGAAATGCCTATGAGTGGTCAGGTATGTTCGTATCTTACAGCCCGTACTCACGTACATCCAGCATACCTTCGAAGAGGCAAACTCAAACCACTCACCAGTCGCCAACACCAGCAGCAACTAGTCAACACGGCGCACCCGCATGGGCACACACGCCCCCTTCTCGCCCGCGACACGCGGACGAGGAAGCACGCCGCAGCAGTACTCGATCTTCGTCTCCAACCCATCCGGGAGCTCGAAACTATAGTTCTTGATGAGCACCCCAAGGACAGCCTGTCCGAGCCGCCCTTTGTGTAAGCCTACACCATCGTGATGAAGAAGCGGCCCTTGGTGGACCAAGACATCATATGAACAGCGCACCTTGAATTCAGCCAGCGCGAACCCCCGCCCGAGGCACATCCTTGCCCCGTCTATGAAAGTAAGCAAATGCCGGTGCCCCTGCACCTCTTGCGCCTTCTTCGGCAGCCTCTCCGTCATGAGCCACCTCTCCGGCCTGAACTCGCGCGCGTCCTCGCCCCAGATCGACCGCGCGGTGTTCACGTACCCAATCGGAACAGTGACCTCCTGGCCCTCGAACACAGCGACGTGGTCCGTAAGCTCGCCGTTGGGTAGGCGCAGCGGCTGCGAGAGCGGGATGATGTCGTCCTTGGCCGCGACGCGCGTCGTCGTCGTGACAGGGGCGTGAATGCGCAGGATCTCGTGCACGACCGCGTCCAGATAGTGCAGGCCCGCGCCATTCGTGAGTTGCTCCCAGGTCGGGTCCGATGATGGGAACTGACAGTGAGGCAGACTGTATGAAAGCGTGTCAGCAAGCAGAAACGCGACGAGTCGATCAATATACGTACTAGACGTGGTCTCGTAGCCAGCCAATATTAGCACCTTCATCTGCGGCAGCCACACGAAGTCACAAAACGCGTCCCATCAAAGACTAAAACCACACAGACCTGGGCCATGATCTCATCCTGCGACATCTGGAGGCTCGACTCGACATCCTCGGCTTTGACTGTCAAACGAGTGTCAGCTCTCATTTTCGTATTGCATGCACGCATTTACTCACTCAAAAGCCCGATGATACTCTTCTCTTCCTTGCCGTTCTCGCCAAGTCCGCGCATCTCCTTCCGTGTGTTTTCCAGGAGGGGCACCGCGATCTCTTCTATGGCCCGGTCAAGCTTCCTCTCGAGTTTGCGTACCTCCGTCGGGAGACGCCACAGGAAAGGGAATGCGATTCCGAAGAGCATGACGATGGCCGTGATTGGCGAAGGCTTGAGTCGACCCATCGCGTCGAAAACTTCTGCGACTGCAGAGTGCTTGCCTTTGAGGGAGCCAAAGTCGTGCGAGAATCCGGCGATGCCTATGCTGTCGAGGCTTCGAGGGAGTGAGTCGTGGCAGATTCGCCATGGTCAAGACGCGACAGCACTTACGAGACTTTATTCATCCTGGAACGGTAAGTGAGCATACGATACGTTGTGAATGTAAGGGTTGACGTACCAGCTTTGAACATCGGTAAGAGCCGAATCGGCTGAAGCCATCCGGTCATCCCAGTTGGCCTTGAGCTGATGCGATGTCAAATGGGGGATTGAATGATTGTACGGAAGTTACCAGCCTTGTAGGCAGAGTCGTAGAAGATCGATGTGAGTGCCCGGATGGCGACCGTGCTGAAGGCGGGGGAGATGGCTTTGCGCTGCCTAGAGGAAGCTCTTACTACGATTCTACGCACGAACTCGAGACGCACCTCTTGTGGGACTCCCCTTCCGCCCACAGTAGCCCATCGTCCGAACTATGTCGATCTTACGTTGAGTCATTGGCATCTCCACGATACAACTTGCCTTACCAAATTCTCAATACCGACCCTCCACGACTTGGTCTGCACATACGTCCAAGTCTCGACAGAGTAGAAGCGGGCGATGGCCTTCGGGTCCGTCAGAATAACACGGGTGCCTCCGAGGGGTGCAGGGATCTTGAAGACGGAGCCGAACTGCCTCATACATGGACGATGCGTCGGGGTTGTTGATGATAAGCCGGGAGACACCAAAGAGCCAGCTAGGGCGTGGTGGCATCGCAAGCGGGGTGCTGCGGGCTCGGACGCGGTAGGACTTGACGAGCTTGTGGACGACATAGACAGCAGCAAGAACGAGGGCAGTCTGCCACAGCAGGACTGACTGGGGGATGATCATGGCGGAGAGAAATAAAGGGGTGTGGTCGAGAGAGAGCCTTGCAGGTGGGCTTTGTCACGGACAGCTGAGCTTGAGCTAAGGGACCCGGTGCTTTCAAAGGTGCTTACAACGTGCATGTCCTCCGTAGGAATACTCCCAGCTCAGGAAGGTGCGGATCCGATGGAGAGTCGTATCCGAGGCGCATTGAATCGCGATCATTCGACGCATTTTGAGTACGTGCCATGCCCCTCCCGAGCGCAATCCCCAGCACGAACGCACGGGTGATTGAGATGGACGAGCGTCGAGCGCGGAGGACGATGGCGAGCTCGGAGGACGAGGTGACGGTCAGCTTCAGAAGTTTCAATGCGCTGTCCGGCACACACTGCCGCGATACCACGGCTGCCAGTTAGCTGCTTGAAGTGCTGTACGTCAGACCAAGCAATAACGCAGCCTCAAGTGGTACGCGTACCTGTCAACGATGTCATGGGGGAGATTATCGAAGTAGGGAATCGGAAAGGATGATTCCAGCCAAGGACGTAGCGAACAAGCTTCTCAGGCAGATCGCTCGCA
The DNA here is from genome assembly GCA_022592435.1 of Cerioporus squamosus. Lineage (NCBI taxonomy): Eukaryota > Fungi > Basidiomycota > Agaricomycetes > Polyporales > Polyporaceae > Cerioporus > Cerioporus squamosus. The sequence goes on from JABYQS010000057.1 coordinate 30,236, forward strand.
AGCCGGGCCTTGGAATATTGTCGCAACGCGAGGTCTATAACAGCGAGACAAGGTTCGCGCCGTTGGCACAAAGGCAAACATGGCCCTAGTAGGCCACGTTGCGCCATGCATGCACAGGGCTATTACCGGACATCCTGCTGCCACCTTGCTTAACTTCATGAGCTCTCCCCGGGTGTGGGATCGGATCTGCCATATACATGACCCAAGCCGCTTCGAGGGTACTGCGGGATCTGACAGGGGAAGAATGGCACGGAGACCTACTGCAAGTAGTCGGGCAGCGTGGTCTTGAAGTTCGCCATTGGCCCTTAGCTACCAATGGGTATGTCAAGCACGATACACGCCCAACCGACATGCCTGTCAAGTGTCACATATGTCCGTATCTTACAGCCCGTACTCGCGTACACCCAGCACCCCTTGAAGAGGCAATCTCAGGGCACTCACCAGTCGTCAACACCAGCAGCACCGGCCACCTAGTCAACACGGCGCACCAGCATGGGCACACACGCGCCCTTCTCGCCCGCGACACGCGGACGAGGAAGCACGCCACGGCAGTACTCGATCTTCGTCTCCGGCCCATTCGGGAGCTCGAAGCTGTAATTCTTGATGAGCACCCCCAGGACAGCCTGTCCGAACGCCCAGCACACATATCAGCACACGCCAAGACGACGTCGCTCGAGAACCAAGTAACGCGGACTGAACAGCGCACCTTGAACTCAGCAAGCGCGAACCCGCGCCCGAGGCACATCCTGTGCCCGTCCACGAAAGTAAGCAGATGCCGGTGCCCCTGCACCTCCTGCGCCTTCTTCGGCAGACCTTCCGGCGTGAGCCACCTCTCCGGCTTGAACTCGCCCGCGTCCTCACCCCAGATGGATGGCGCGGTGTTCACATACCCAATCGGGACCGCGACCTCCTGGCCTTTGGGCACCGCGACGTGGTCCGTGAGCTCGCCGTTAGGCAGGCGGAGAGGCTGCGAGAGCGGGATGATGTCGTCCTTGGCCGCGACGCGCGTCGTCACCGCGAGCGGGGCATGGATCCGCAGGATCTCGTGCACGACCGCGTCGAGGTAGTGCAGGCCTGCGCCGTTCGTGAGCTGCTCCCAGGTCGGGTCCGAGGCTGGGAACTGTTCCTTGAGCTCTTCGCGGAGCCGCGCCTGAGTCTCAGGCTTGCGTGACAGCTCAATCAGGGCCCACTATGTCTGTCGTTAACGTCTCCGTTCGGCAGTGTGCTTGAGCAAAACGACGTACAGTGAGGCTGACTGTTGTGACAGCGAGTCAGCAAGCGGACATACGACAACTTGAAGAAAGTACTACATACTGGACGTGGTCTCGTAGCCAGCCAAAATTAACACTTTCATCTGTAGCAGCCACACGAAGTCACAAACACGTCCCATCGAAGACTGAAAGTCGCACGGACCTGAGCCATGATCTCCTCTTGCGACATCTGGAGGCTCGATTGGGCATCCTCGGCCTTAACTGCAGGAAGCTCCGTCAGCTCTCACCTTCGTATCACATGCACGCATCTACTCACTCAGAAGCCCGATGATGCTCTTCTCTTCCTTTCCCTTCTCGCCAAGCCCGCGCATCTCCTTCCGAGTATTCTCCAGGAGCGGCACCGCGATCTCCTCCATCGCTTTATTGAGCTTCGTCTGGAGCTTGCGTGTCTCCGTCGGGAGACGCCACAGGAAGGGGAGCGCGTTGCCAAAAAGAATGACGATGGCCGTGATCGGCGAAGGCTTCAGTCGACCCATGGCGTCGAAAACCTCTGCGACCGCAGAGTGCTTGCCTTCGAGGGAACCGAAGTCATGCGAGAATCCGGCGATGCCTATGCTGTCGAGGCTTCGAGGGAATGAGTCGTGGGAGATTCATCATAGTCAAGACGCGACAGCACTTACGAGACATGGTTCATCCTGGGACGATCAATGAGCATACGTTGCTGTGCGATAGTGAAGAGCTGACGCACCAGCGCTGGACATCGATGAGAACCGAGTCGGCGGAAGTCAACTGGTTATCCCAGTTGGTCTTGAGCTACTGTGTAGTTAGAGGAGGGATTCGATGTATCAACCAAGTGACATGCCTTGTAAACGGAGTCGTAGAAGATCGAAGTGAGTCTGCGAATGGCAACATTGCTGAAGGCGGGAGAGATGGCCTTGCGCTGCCTGGTGGAAGCTCGTATTACGGCTTCACGCACGAGCTTAGGACGCACCTCTTGTGAGATTCTCCTTCCGCCCATAGTAGCCCACGTCCAAACTAGATTGCGCACGTACGTTCATCACTGACACCTTCCGCGTGGTTGATTTACGCACCAGATTCTCGATAGCAACCCTCGACAACTTGGTCTGCACATACGTCCAAGTCTCGACAGAATAAAAGTGGGCGATAGCCTTTGGGTCCGTCAAGATAACACGGGTGCCTCCGAGGGGTGCAGGGATCTTGAAGACGGAGCCGAACTGCTGCACCCAGTCCTCGTACATGGACGACGCGTCGGGGTTGTTGACGATAAGTCTGGAGACACCAAAGAGCCAGCTAGGGCGCGGTGGCATCGCAAGCGGGGTGCTGCGGGCTCGGACTCGGTAGGACTTGACGAGCTTGTGGACGACATAGACAGCAGCAAGAACGAGGGCAGTCTGCCACAGCGGGACTAACCGTACCTCCTGGGGGATGATCATGGCGGAAAGATAGAGGGGGGAGGGTCGAGAGAGAGCTTGCAATTGGGGTTTTATCACGGAGAGCTGAGCTTGAAGCCAAGGGGCCCGGTGTTCTCAACGTCCACATGTGCTCCGCAGGAATCTTCCCAGCTCTGCGTCTCAGTCCGATGGACAGTCGAGTCCGAGGCATAACTGACTTGCCGCACGAGGAGCCCGAGCGCTCGACGCGGCTTGAGCTTGAGTACGTGCAGGTAACAAGTCCATACCGTTCCGGAGCACATTCCGAGTACGAGAGCGCAGGACGCGAGTGAGATGGACGAGCGTCGAGCTCGGACAACAATGTCGGATGGAGAGCTCGGAAGACGAGGTGGATGACACAAGTCCTCTGACATGACTGGCCCCCGAAGCGAGATCACCGATCTCCCCGCATGCTGTGCTCCTGTCGCCGTGCTCGCAAGAACAGACTTACTTACCGTAAGTACTTACATGCACAAGACCATCGTAGACTTGTCGTAGACGTCACATTCCAAAGTAAGTTCGCGCAGGGCCTCAAAGCTTCAGAGAGAGACAGCCTACCGATTCCATGCGAACTCAGAGACACACGCAACTGCTTCCGCAATATCATCTCTCGCCTCCCGTCGCTTATGAGCTTCGAAGTTCCTGCCTGCCCGTGCGTCGTGAATGGTGAGAGACCAAGAACTTCAAGCGACCCCAAAGCGAGACAGCGAAGGTACTCAATCCCGTGAGTCCTATGCCAACGTGTCCCTGTGTGTCTGGCGAGGTCAAGCCAATAGCTGGATCTCGGGCGTGTGTACACGGGGTCAGTTGTCGAACCAGGGAATCGTCGTCGGGAAGGGGACAAAAGACAGAAGAGATCGCGACGCCGGAACCTCGAGACCTCATCTTCCGTACAACTGACATGCATAGATAGCACTTGTCGCCGAGTCGAGCCCGCCGACTGCCTAGCCGCCCGCCGTAGCGTGGCTCAAGTGATCTTCTACAGCAAAGCATTAGCGCACACCTCCCAGCATGGCCAGATAATGCGATCATATCCGACTGCGAGTGTCGTAGGCTCGTTGCAGGTAACTTCAGAACGACCCTCTGTACGCACATGTCATCCCAGTCATTCCGGACGGCATCGCGTACAGGCGTTAGTCTCATGCCTGCCTCCTTCATATGTGAACGGAGAGTGCAGTGGAAGAGAGAAAGAACAGCGCACAACGCCATTCCTACGCGTCGCCGATTACGAGCAAACACGAAGTGCAGGATGCAGACAATAGAGCACACAGGAGGAGCCACCCTCCTGCGGACCCTATTGGTCCGCACTATGCACGCCATGTCGCTCGGTTTTTCGTGGTTAATCCAGGTCGTCAGCCTGGCGTTGCGCGCAGTAACCGAAATCCCAGGAGAGGAGGACTGGAGCTTCGAAGCCTGTGCACGAACGGGACGAACTCGATCGAGAGAGAAGGAACAGAGAGTTGACAGACGAGGACAGACGAGGACGAGACAAATGAGAGAGAGAGAGAAAATCGAGACGAGAGAGTGACAACGAGAGATGGAAGAGAGAGCGAGACGAGGGCGAATGGAGAGAGAGAGGAGAGACGAGAACGTGCAGAGAGAGAGAGGTAGAGGAGAGAGAGGAGAGAGAGAAGAGAGAAGGAAGAGAGGCAGACGAGAGGAGAGAAAGAAGAGAGGAGAGAGGAACGAGGAAAGAGAAGCAAACGAAAGGGAAGAGAGGAAGATAGTGAGGAGAGAGAGAGAGGAGAGAGAGAGAGGAGAGAGAGAGGAGAGAGAGAGAGAGAGAGAGAGAGAGAGAGAGAGAGAGAGGAAAATGAGAGAGACTGGAAGTAAAGAGGCACCAAGACGAGCCAGCCACTAGATGAATCTAGGACCCATATGCCACAGAGCAAACACAGCAGAGCACCTAGCAAGAGAGCACCAAGGAGCCGACCCAGAGAAGTACCCAGTAGAGCGGCCAGCCAGTCCCCGTCTTCGGGCGCCGTTTGAGGTTCGAAGTCTTCGCCCGAGCATCCTGATATCCCGGTCTGTCTGAGGGCATCCACCTGCGAACAAGAACATCAGCACAGACCCGATCCGTACCAAGTAGGAAGGGTCACCTAGTGGATGCTGTGACCAGTTCTGCTGTACCGCGAAGAGATCAGCTCATGTCGCGTTGCCGTCTTTGGCGTATCCTGTAAAACAAGTCGGTGCGTCGCCTCACTGGCAATCACCCGAGATGAGGTCCTCCCCAGCGACTGTACGGTACTTGATCGCGCGCTCCCTCTGCGCATGCCCGACAGTCACCAGGTCGTCCCTCGTCTGGGTGAGCGACCGATACTTGATCCCGAGGTCATTTTGTGCCTCCTGCAGCGAAACAAGCTTCGCCTGGTGGTGCGTCAGTCCCTCCGCGTGCACCTTTGCAGGCACAACACGGATGTCAGCATTGCACGCGCCGTCCTCCCCGGCGAAGGGGAGCTGCCAGAACTCGCGAGAAAGAAGACGCTCCGCCAGGGGCGCCTTCGGTGCGGCAGCGAGCCCCGAGACCCTGTACGGCAGGTTCTCGGGCACATACGCGTGGATGTGTTGGCAGTAGCGGGTGCCAACGGCGGGTGTCTCGCGCGACAGCTTGCGGTCGCCCCATGCGGGGATGAACCGCTCGACACTGTCGGGGAGAGGTGCAGAAGGAACAACAGGGAACTGCAAGCGAAGAAGTCTGTAAGCATTTGACGAAGACAACTGCGAAGGCAAGCGAGCATGCACCTTCTCGCCAGAGGACTTGGCCTTGGGAATGCGGAGGTGCTGGTCCTGCTCGAGCACTTTCTCCTTTTTGTAGACCCAGGAGCGCGTAGTCTCCTGGGTCGTTGCGTCGTACTTGAGGGCGAGCGTGAAGTGCAGGCCCTCGTGCATGACGGGAATGCGACGGCTAGCGTAGCGGGTGCTCATGATGGATGCTATGACAGGGGGTATGGGTTAGGTATGGGTATGGGTGTGGTACGAGTACGAAGTAGGTGAGGACGTCTCGAGCACGCCCGCGAGTTATATACGCCAGCATTGGGATTGATCCTGGCTCTGGGGATGCGCCGGAGCAACCAGACTCGACATCCGTTGCGGGATTGGATCTCGGACCGCAAGTCGGGTTGCCCGCTTTGTCGTATCCGTGCACGTAGAAAGGGGCCACGTAAGACAAGAGTGAGATGATTGCGCGATCGTGCAAGAAGATCCTACAAGCTGAGTATTCAACTGGTCAGCCTAGGGACTCGTGCCACAGTAGACATAAGTCACATGTCATACCTCTACATGGTTTCATACCGCTGTAAAGACCTTGTACATATCAAGTTTTGCACGGCCTAGCCACTCTTGGCTATCGTTCGAGCGTTAAGGTCGTGGCCCGGGCGAAACTTGCCATGATGTGGTCGGGGAGAGCAGAGAGCATAAGCGCCATGAGGTATGTTATTCAATAACCGCGCGAAAGCGCGATCAAGTAGTTACTACTGCTTATCGCTTATCCCTGACCGCTATGATGCCCTTAGACTTTGAACCCGCATTCCGAGGCGTTATACTTACTCGCAGAAGCCATGTATGGATCGTATCCGGTTCCCGCTAGCTCATGGTCCGATGCAGTCATTTGGTATCAAGGTCAAGCAATCAATCTCGCAGTACATCTGTTACACGGTGATCGACTTGGAGCGCGCTATTCAGATCAAGATTCACCAGTACTATCGACTCGGAGAGTACTCTGACGTGCAAGTAATCATCTCAGAGTTCGATTTCGATGATCAATCCGTTGGCGTAGGCCCCCAACTTATCCAAGACGGTCTCTCGGAGCTGACTGTACATGTCGTCGTCAAGCACCATCCTCATGCTGCCTGTGACATACAACTGTCGTCAGCGCGCCCGGGGTACAACCGGCAACAATATTAGCGCACATACCACCGTAGAAGTCGATCTTCTGCGAGCCAAAGTTGAAAAACAAGACGGTGTCGATGTTCTTTTCGGCACTGTAGTAGTATGTACCAAGTGTCATTATAGTCATTCCTTGAATGGGGTTTCTATCCGAAGATAGAATTAGAGCATATGCAGAGTGGGTATACAGAGCATCAAGACGCACGACGCGACGCCAGCTTGAAAATTGGCCTTGTTGGAGGATTTGGACGACAAGTCAAAGAGCTTCCTCGCCGACTCGTTCTTCGCTTGCTTCAAGGCTTCGATCATCTTGGTGTACAGGGCAAGCTCTTCTCCAGAGAAGTCCTCTGTGGCCAGCTTCAGGAGCAAGTTGTCCACAGTCAAGTAGGAGTTGGCGTCGCTCAAGTGGACCAAACTGTGCATACAAGCCATGAGCGTGCCTGTTTTGAAGCTCAAGCTGGAGAGACAAACGATGCAAACGTACTTGAAATCCCCGAAGACCCAGCCGGCGCTCTTCAGGACATACTTGTAGTAGTCGTACCAGGCTGTGGGCTCGTTCTGGCGGTCATGTTGCTTGTTGGCAGCAAGCTGGGCTAAGAGCGTCGTGTTGAGCACGTCGTCCTATGAGCATGATCTCGTCAGCAAACTGTGCGGCACCGACTAGGGCTCAGGAATCAGACTAGCCTTCATTTTGGCGGGGAGGCTCCCAAAGACTCGGAATGCTAGGCATGAGCCAGCGGCGACATAAGCACTATCCTGGTCATTACTGTAGACCACTCCGTGGCCCTGCGGCACTGCAAGGTCGATCCCCTTGAGTATTTCGATCCTGTCTTGGATGGAGCTAGGAGACATGGTGTTTACGCTTAGGCAGTAGAAAGACGAGCGTCGAGTGTGAATATGCGGGGATGCTTGCTGTCGGGCTTGCTCTGCGCATGAGGGTCCTTCAGGCTTATATACGCGAACTTGCTCGCCCAGTAGTGTGGTGGTAGACGCTCCTAAACGAATATAGCAATGGATGCCGACGGCTTCTAGCCGTGGTCTTTCGAGGTATACCTGTATCGCCATGTAGACCGCAGGATAGAGCAGCACGTCATTCGTTGACAAGCCTGGATCAGCGATTGGACCCGCTGACCTTTAGATAGCTTCGTTCCAAGCAAGATGTTGATGAGCTTGGACGCTTGGAGGATTGGACCTTGAACTTACGGTTCTGGTCTGCCGAAGCCACTGTCGCATCGACCGGCATGATACAACGCACGTCTGAGTTCTTACCCAAGGGTCGGCATATGTTGCCGTTTCTGCCGCGCAACTAGGCTGCCGTACGAGAAGCTGCGGCAGCTCCTGAAGTTGACGTGGGCCCCCATTCCTGCGCAGGCAAGGAGGCTATGGAAGGGTCAGGAGCAGTGGCGAGCCGCCCATGCGCAATGCATGAAGGCCCGATCCCTACAGTATGCACTGAGCCAATCGAGCCCACCGCAAGGAAGAACACGCGTTGACCTACTAGAATGTTGGAGGTCCAACCTATTGACTGAAACCATCATGATCCCAGCACAAGGCAAGCAAGTGCGCTCCTTTTTGGTCATACTGTGTTGGTTCGGCGTTTCCAGGAGGCGCCTGAACGGGATTCCCTTCGACGCGTAAGTACTGTCAATATCGGTGAGCATTGATGCAAGCACGAGCAGCATCACCCACTTACACGAATATGCCATTGACGCAGGGAGATATCTGTGCAATGGTCCTGTCTAACAGCGAACATCCTCGCTGACAAGACGGGTGCAGAAGAATGTCAGTCGACCCTGAAGCCAGGCCTCAGTGCGAGAGGTAGCTAGCAGCCTAAGCAGCATGAGACGTACATCTGTCGACCGTCATCACCGACTGGCAGCCGTGGAGAACGCTCGCCATGAAGAGGTCGTGATAGGCTCTACCTGTAGTAGACCTTATGTTGTGGCATACCAGCCTTCCGTATACTGCCAGCCTTGCCTTTGTCGCGATCGTTGATCAGTATATTGGCGATGCAATATCCCGGGACTTTGCCAGGTGCTGTGGTCGTCGAGAGCAAATATGACGGTCATATGCGCCCGTGTCGAGGGCACTGCTGGCGTTCGCCCACTGTGGGTCCGGTTCTCGGGTCGAGAAGGTGTTCGACTCGTCCTGCATTGCGGGGAGAGCGTGCACAACGTGTTGTCAGTGGGGCGAGTAAGCCGCCAGGGAGTGGTTGTATGCGTCAGGCTAGGGGGAGAAAGAACGAACGGGCCGTGGAACAGACATCGTTGTACGGATCATGCCGGGGCAGGGGGAAACAGAGCCACTTTGTGTCGCTCCGAGAGCTTTAAGACATGTTAGAACTGTGTATCGTTGCGGGTTCGTGAATACAGGCAGGATTGGCGATACACTAGGAAGAGCGGACAGAGGGAAGCGTATGAGAGAAGAGGGTGTGCTCTATGCAACAGTGTTGCAGTCGAAGCCTGAAGGGACTCGCCTGAGAGTAGGAGAGTCGAGCGGCGCAAGAGAAGAGGAGCTGGGAGGGCACAACAGTCGAGCACAAGCGCCACAAAGGCCTTTGCCCATGCCCGACCCATTCTCGCTTGCCCTGCTTGATGCTCCTAAGGTTCCGACCGCGTTGCCATCTCCTGCTCATCCCGCAAGACTTGCCTCAGGTACTCCTGAGCGACAGCTTTTGCATCTGCCGCATCAACTGATAAAAGGTACGGATTAGTTGGGCGATGTGTAGCTATGTCAGGGTGGAACATACCGTGACCTTCCGGATATGTATCTCTAGAGTGGGAGGCGACAGTACTCTGCGAAGACGTCGACATGCTGCGATGGTGTGCACGAACCACTTCCGCCTCAACCTTCAGCTCCCCCATCAGTTCTTGGCACAACCTTTTGCGGATGTCCGTGTCCACCGCCGCGTCCAGGTCGCGGGAAAGCGAGGGGGTTTGCCACACCACGAGGTCGCCGCGCGTCCCTCGAGTGCGAATACGGGTATTGGTGACCGCGCGATAACACTCGAAATACGTCCAGCACAGCCAGCAGGAGAGCTTCGAGACGCCGACATATGGGAGGATGGAGCAAATGTCTCTTGAGTTATGGAGGTGCGCCAGTAGAGCGCATTCGCAGTGGACGAACGAGTTCAATTCGCCCGACACGGACCCCGGATTATCGGGGCCTGGCACATGATCTGAAGGTCATATAGTGCGATCAGGGTCCTATATATCTGGATCGCCTAACGGACGGACCTGAGATGGTTGTAGCGGCTTCATTTGCGGTCAGGTTGCGACGCAGGTTCTCTACAAGCGCCTTGTACTGATCGTCGTCGACGTCAGTCCAGCCAGCCTTACGAAGGATGGTTTTGACCATGGACGTTGATATCGTAGCAGAATGTCGCGGCGGCTGGGGGTTGGGGACAAGAATAACTTCGGGCTGATCGCCGAACAGTACAGGAGCCATCGTCGGCGACTGCGCGACGCGGAGGATATGCACAAAATCGCGGGTGACCGAGACGACCTTGTTGAGCCACTTGCCGACGTCGAACGGCATGGGGGCCGCTTGCTTCGCAGCACTAGCAGCGACCAGAGTTGCGACGACTCAGTAATCGGTCGGACCAGGGAGTGGTTGACGAGTCGCAACCACACGAGTACCTGTAAGTCCTCATGCGTCGGCTTGTCCGTGCCAGCGACGTCGTAACTCAAGACGAGGTCACGTATGCGCTCGATCCTCAGGCGGACGTCTATCAGACGCGCCTGGTCGGCAGCTGAGCATTCTTGGAGGGCCTTCAGCGTCCTGCGCACTCCGTCAGGGTCATTGGGACGCTGGTCTGCGGGGTCGCCTTGAACATCTGCTACGAGATTGAGGAAGAACTCGTAGCGGTTCTCTTTCGTGAACCGCGCCTTGCTCTTCTTCCAACAGTAGTGGAGTGCGTCGACCTCGCCTATCATCAATGCTAGCTCCAACCCTTTGTCCGTTGCCGACGCCGCGATAATACTCTTGTCCGGAGGCAAGCTCTGGCCATGACTCTGAGCGGCGTAGAGGGCGCGGATCTTGCGCAAATGGGAAGCGAGGTTGACAAGTTGACGTCTGACCTTATCATCGCAATCGGTAATATGTTGAGCGAGGATGAAGGTTGGAGGCTCTTCTGCGCCGGCAGGCTTGAAGGCAAGGGCGACTTGTTGGGCGTTTTTGAAGACCAAGGGGCGCGCGATACTGTCCAAGAGAGGGGCGTAGGATTGGACCAGTTTGCGGTCGAGTGTAGGGTCGTCGGTCACAGGTAGCGGCACTCGGCGACTTAGAAGATCGTGAAGGCCACAGAGGACGAGAGCGAGCCAGTCGGGATTGTCGAGGGCAATCATCGTGGTGGTTACAATACTAGTACTTGCCCCGTGAAGCGCTAGCCAGTTCGCCAGCCAGTACTTGCCTGTCGACGTCATGCACAGCCGCTGTGCATTCTCTGTCGGTCCATAGTCCGACTCTCGGTTCGCGGTGAGACTCGAGAGTCACACATGCCCGAAGGATCCAGGGATGCGCTGCGCAAGTCGCCATATGGACTTATTACGGGGGTGGCGGGTACGCTAGTATACATGGTATAGGACAATACAAACAGAAGGAATCGTGGATAATCATAACAATGTATGCGTGTGCGGACAACTACGTCGGTCGTAAGTATGTATAGTATGTTGCAAGTCCGAGTCCGAGTCAAGGTATGTATGCGATCTAACAGCCACGCCGTATGCAATATGCAAGCCGCCACCACCCAACGGCAACTACCATCGAGAGTCCATCCCCATACCATCGCCCACCACCGTAACTCAGATCATTTTCTGCTCAATATAGTACTGCTTGGCCTCGCTCAACAACCTCCGCTGCACGTCCTTCCACCGCTCCTTGACCTCAGCCTTCACTCGCACCCGCGCATCGTGCTTCACGCTCTTGACCTGGAACCGGAAGCCCGCCGAGATCGGGCGGTGGTCGGAAATGTTCGCCTCCCACCGCTTGTAGTGCAGCTGCTCGACGCGCTCGGGGTGCAGCGACCGCCACAGCACGCGATCGCACCACGCCGGGGTGCGCGACTTCTCCGACGTGTCGTACTCGTCCGTCCGTGGGTCGTACTTGTACGTCGGCGCAAAGTGCAGCGGGCCCTCGCTGAAGGTGCGCAGCCGGAAGGCCCGGTTGAACTTCATTTCCTTCTTGAGCTGGTCGTGCACAAGCAGATGTTCCAAGTCGCCCGCCTTGACTGCGGCGATGACGGCCTCGCGCCGCTGGTCGATGCGGTAGTTCATGTCACCGTTGATCTGCCACGCGGTCAGCTTCTTCATGAGCAACCTGCTCTAATTGTGTGCACTCACGAAGACAAGCTCGTGGTCAAGAACCATGGAACCGTCGCCTCCGTTGACATACGAGACCAGGTCGTCAATCGGAGCAGTGTCGGGCAACAGAGACTTATCCTCCACGATGGCGGCCGCGTCCGCATTACGTTGCCGGACATGCGACTGGCCAGCAGCAAGATGGCAGTTGATGAAACAGACGGAGGTGTCGTCGACGATAAAGCGCGAGATGATACCGCCCTACGTCACACGGTTTAGCACGATCCTCTAAAGCGACTGAAGGGGTCGCAAGGTCGCAAAGACGTACCTTGTTCCCGTATCTGCCACCCATTCCCCGCTTGACAGTCGTCAGAGCAGCGTTCTTGAGCGCAGGCTTCTCCGAAAGCTTGACGAAGGAACACGAGAACAGCCCAACCAGACTCTCGGTGTGGATGCAAGCGTACGGTTCGTCCGTCGGCATCGCGACCCGTACCGCGACCAGGAGGCGGTCGAACCACTTCCTGTATGATGTCGTGACCTTCTGGCTGATCGCTCCGTCCGAGCTCTTGTTCTTCCCGCCGAGCAGCACCGTCTTCGCCGCCATCTTGCGCGACTCCAGATCGATGAGCTCCTGGAAGCCGAACACAATGAAGTCTGGCCTGTCCATCGACTGCAAGACTTCGGTGAGGAAGTTGACGTTCTCGGCGGTGCCCGTGAGTGCGTCGGGTTTGTTCGAGTCGACGTTCCATGAGACGATCAGAGCAGTCATCTGGCGGAACGTGCTGAACTCGGCCTCGCGCTTCAGAAGTTCCTGCTCTAAAACGACCATCAGCACGCTGTGGTCCGTCCAAGACCGTTTATACTCACCGATCCAGTCGATACCCAGGAGACCGTCCCAGAACCTCAAGCGCTCGTCACGGCCTATACTGATCACGACAAGCCTGTCCAACTTCTCCATGCTCCACGTGTCCACAGATATGCGCAACACGGGAAGCTTCTCGTGCGCCATCCAGTTGTTCGTGACCGTCCAGGGCTTCGAAGACACGTCGAACGCCTCAATCGTGCCTTTGCGGGTGCCAACCCACAAACGATTGTTGACGCCCGCCAGACTGAGGACATCCGACACCGACACTTTGACGATCTCGATGCATTGAGGGGCACTGTCGCTATTCGAGGTTGACCATATGCTGATATGTCCGCCTTCGTGACCGAGGTAGACGTGACCAGGGTGGCAAGGGAGTATGGTGCCGGAGGTGATCGCACCGAGATGCTCAGTCGGGAGGAGGGACCTACCCACACTACCCGGAACGAAGACGTTGTAGACGCGTACATAGGGCCCTCTCGACGTTCCTGGAACTGAGCCGCCTCCGTTGGGGTCGCGGGTCGACGTCCAAAGCTGTCCAGCGAGCAAGACCGCAAATTCCTGCTTCTCCGCGATGCGCACCACACGGGGGACCACGGTCGCGAGGTCGAGATCAGCGCCCTGGGCAGGAGGGCTGGACACGAGAACCTTTCCTGTGTCGTCACAAGTCACCATCGACTGCCCGTACCGGAACATATGGGTGACGGTGTGGGCGTGGATGACAGGCCGGAAGGCAGTGACCTTGCCTATCCGAACGTCGAACTCGATGAGGTGCCCGTCCTTCGTCCCTATCCATAGGAAGGCGCCGCGATCCTCTGGAGAAGTAGCGGGCCGGAACTCGACGCTTGTCATCTTAAAGTCCTTGACTTTGATGCCAAAGTCGTTGGTCTTCGAGTCGAGAGTCCAAATGGGCGACTCCGCTATTGACAGATCGTATATTCGGAGGTGATGGTGCGACACGACCGCGACAGTAGTGCCGCACGTAGCGACTGATGCCGTGTATGCGGGAACGTGAATGGCATGCTCCGGGTAGGTATGGCAGTCGACTGTTGGCGGTCTCCGTGAAGCTCGACTGGCGTCAGGGAGCAAATCGATCTTCATCCGAACGTCTTCATCTTCTTCCTCGGACTCGCTTGACGAGCCCGACTCCGAGGTCTGACGGCGGGGAGGGGGAAGCTTGTCGCCAAGAGCGATAGTGCGCATAGGGGGAGGGAGATGGGTACCAAATTGCTTCCGTTCTTGTGCCTGGGTTGGAGTAAACGGTTCCTCTCGGGACTGGGTGTCTGATTCAAACAAGCTCTGATGACGGGAAGGAAGCGCTCGCGGAGGATGGTCTTCGACCGGTGTAGGGACAGCTTTCCGCGCCGGGAGTGGCGGAGGAGTCGGAGATGAAGTCGATGCTGAAGCAGCGGAAGAGGAGTTGGCGATCGAGGTCTGTATAGTGACCTTGGTACGCGGAGGAGGCCGAGGCGGAGGAGCAATTGGTCGCGGAGACGAGGGCGCATGGGATGACGTTGGTGGGAGTGACGTTGGTGGCGGCTTCGCAGGCGAGTTGTTATCGCTGGACGTGCGACTGCTGCCGGTGCTGCCCGATGACGATATGCTGTCAGACGATGATTCTGGAGAGTGGTGGGCCATGGGCACGCCGTTCCTGCGCGGGGGCGGAGGAGGAGCGAAACCAGTAGGTGCAATCTCTCTAATCGGATGATGATCATCGAACGGATCGAAACAATCAGAGGAGGATGAGGGAGAAAGGAATGAATTGGAAGGAGATACATGTTCGGGAGGAAACGATTGGCGAGGTTGTCGAGCGTACGGAGGCTCTGGGCGCGGAGCAGGAAGACCATCAATGAGGATCTGAGACGGCGGTCTACTAGAGTTTGGTGGGGCTGGTGGCGGTTTCGGCGGGGAAGCCACGGCTGGGGTTGGAGACCCATTTCTGTTGGCGAATGAGTTTAGCGTCACGAGCAAACGTGAGCAATGCTTGCGACACAGGTTCAACTTGTCCCAAGAGCAGAAGCGTGAAGTTTTCCGGGCACGAACCCCGCATACTGGCACCGACAGCAACAACTTCAGACTGCCCGAGGGTCAGACTGACTTAACCCCATGAATCGACCACGCATATATGCGCGGCGCCAGAAGAGAGCGCACTCTTCTACTCGGCACCGACGTGCATCGCGCATAGCAGAGTTGGCCCAGAAGCACATATGGCCTAGCCCCAGCAAGCACAGAACGAGCACACTCACCCAAACTGTTTGATGAGGGACGAAACACCTGATGCCCGCTCGTGCGGCGGTGGAGGGGGCGGTCTCCGCGAGAGGAGAGCAGCCTTGGCAGCTACGGAGGCGGGCTCTGCGGTTATGTCGTGATCAACGAGAGCAGCAGACGCGTCGGCGACTGGACGCAGGAGAGGGCTGACGCGGGGGTTGGCGGGAGACGGAGCGCGCGAGGAAGGTCGCAATGGAGGAGGCGGCGGGGGTCGCTTGGCTGTAGCTTTGAGGTCGGAAGAAGAGGAAGACGGGTGCAAGGAGTGTATGCTGGAGTCTGAGGACTCGCGGTCATGTTCAGGCGCGGGTCGCAGTCGAGGGCTCGGAGGAACGGCTAGATGTGTATGGCTCCCGGGGGCGGGAGGCTTGAGAGAGCTCGTGGATGCCGGGGAGGAGTCTGCCGCAAGCTTCTCAAACCTGGAGCGGAGACTGCTCACAGCGGGCGGCGCAGCGGTCTCTATTCCGTCGGACGGGGTCGGTGCGGTCATGGCGTGAAGTCAGGAGGACTCGGAGACTGAGTGAATGTCGGCCTGCGACCACGGAACGGAATGGGGCACAGGAGGGCGTCGCGGACGTGAGGGGGAGTGCGGTGGCAGAGGCGACGGTGCGGAGAGTGGTGGGAGGGAAGATGTTGAGTCGGTGAGGGACGAGCAATGGACGCTGCTCGCCGTTGTGGACGACGTCGACGTCGGTCGAGGCCGCCCATCACCGTGACGGTGTCCGCCTCGTCACACGCCCGCCGTGACTGCTGCGCCCGCTGTCACCCCCGGTCACGGTTTTCCTAGGCGCTTGGCCGGGTCGCACCTCGCCGTTCTCTGCTTGCTCGTCGCCGTCTCTGCGTTCCCGCTCGCGGTCTTCTCGTGCTCGCTCGCCGTCTCCTCATCGTGGACCTCCGCGGCTTCCCCTGCAACCACGCCCTGTCTCTCCCGCGCACACAGTCGAAAGTGAGGGTACGAGGTCCGTCATCCGCGGACGCGTCAGACGGTACCGGTGAGTCTCCATCCATGTCGCGATCGCTTCATTTCATGTGAGGCATCTGCTTACCATATGCATGCTGGAAGCAGATCGCCACCATAGCCTGCCTTCTGCCACGCCTTCCCCTCCGTAGACTTGCCGCAAATGCATTCACGCCGAGGCAGTTGAGCAGTCTGCCTCGCGTGCGGCAGCTTGAAGGCCGCCATCCAGAAGAAGAGGAACTGTCGCACGAACAGGACGTTCATGACCTTCCACCATCCAAGAAGCAGGACAAGCTCGTCGGAGCGCTGGGTGCGTTGCGGGAACGCTTCTCAAAGGAAGGAGCGTCCGCCGCGACTGCGACAATTCATGAAGCCCTCAGCAAGTCGTCCTTGGACAACCACGCCCGTTTCCGCCTCTATGAGTACTCCATTGGCTTCTTCCTCCGTCACGGCGAGGTCATGAAGGCCTCTATCCTCTACGCTCGTATGACCCGCGAAGGATTCATCCCTTCTGTCTCGCTCAGAGCTCAAATGCGCATCATCACTGTGGCCGAGCAGGCCGCTCCAGACGAGGTCGTTCTTGACGCCATTCGACAGGCTATCGGCAACAACTCGTTCAATGAAGGTGCTCTGCTTGCACTGCTCCGGATTCTCGGCGATGGATTACGGGCATCACCGCAGTTCATCGAGAACGTAGTCCATGAATTCTTGAGAACCCAGCCGCCTGACTACGAAATATCTCCTCACACAAGGAAGTACGTCGTGAAGGCGTATCTCCGGGTGGGAGATAGGGAGGGCGCCTCACGCTGGTCTTCCAGTCGGTTCGTGCCTCCTCCGCCCACCGCTCGATCACACCTCCCTTCTCCCTACGCCACCCTGCTGCAAGACCTTGCTGCTTCCGACCCCCGCTTCTCTGAGTATGAGACAGCTCTCGTGGGAATGCAAGCCGAAATGCCTTCACTCGTCCCCAACCTCCCGTTCTTCAATGCTCTCCTTTCGCATGAAGTCAACCGGAGGAACTTCTCCGCCGTCTTCGCGATCTACCAGCGGATGATGGCGCTACGCTCCCCGACAGTGATGCCCGACGGAGGCACATTTTCTACCGTCTTCCGCGCCATCTCTTGCCTTTCGGCTCCTTCGCGCAGACGCCGTCGCCTGCGTGTGCTTCGACCTCCGGGGAATATGCCACATCCCCGTGCAGTGTATCGAGACATGCTGACGTGTCACGCCGAGCAGCAGAACGCTGCAGATCCCCTGGCCTCCCCCGCGCTCACCCTGCCAGCCATCCACACTGTCCTCAACACATTCATGGGCAGACACGACTACCCCGCAGCGTTCAGCGTCGTACGCGCCTTCCGGACCTACTCAACTCACATCAGCCAGCCCGTGTGCGCAACGTACCACGTCGTCGTCAACGGCATCCTCGAGCGCATCAAGGCGGAGCTCCCGCAGATCCCCCTGGAGTCCGACCAGCGGTGCGTCTGGACGTATCGCTTTTTAGGACTGGACGCGCTGCCTCGTCACAGGCGTGCCTCAATCCCCTTCGACTTGGAGATGCTGCACCGTATCCTGCTCATGGGTGCCGAGCCGCGCCTGAGCCTCGAATTCGTCGATGTCCCAGATTTTGTCGACATCGCTCGTGAACAGGAGCAGGATCCGGACGCTGCACGTGGGGCGGACGACTGCACGAAGCACGGAATACCCACGCCGCTGGAGTTTGTTGGGGCAGACCCAGTACCGGAGGCAAAGCCGTTTGGGATCGCGCCGCTGGAGCGTGTTCTTAGGAGGGCGATACTGGCCTCCATCGAGGAGGAGCTCGACCCGCCATATGTCAGGCCCGTATCTGCAGCAATCGCGGACGCTAAGAAGGAGATGGTGCCTGGAGGATGAGCGAGTGTGTGCAGAGCTGTTGAGTCTCCTCGTTTGCTGTACATTATGCGCACAGTTTAATATGTTCCCTTAGTAGCCACATACGCCACTCCGATCTATCGCAGACGCTATATGAAGTCAATCATTGTCGTCCAGACTCCGAGACTCAAGTCATGGCCTCCCATTACTTCCCGGCTTCCTCCTCGGGCGCGCGTTCTGCACTTGCTCTCGACAACTATATCGCGAGCTTGTCCGCTTTGCACCGTTGACGCACCGACAAATTAGAAGATGGCCACAAACAAGGCGACAATCAATACGGAGTCACTGGTGGAGGCGTCTGATACTTATGCGCGGGTCGGGCGGCGGTGGCAAATGCTCAAGATTTGGCTCGTGCGTGCGGTCTCTTCACGCATGATATCAGTCACTCGTCTTTCTCGAAGAATTCAAAGGGACGCATGATATTCACATTGGGCAACACAATCATAATCTTCTTGGCTATGTATTTGCGTCTTAGCTAATCACTCATACAGGCTTCCATGTGCCGCGATAGACAGTTTGCGAGTTTCTACCCGACGATGTCAACTCAGGGGCTGAACACGTGAGGCTGAAGACCTACACAGAGCAACGAGGAGGTCGAACTTGTTGGCGCTGCCGAGCTTGTCGTGAATCGTCGACCGCACTTGTTCGTAAAGACCGGTGTTCAAGGTCATGGACATCGTGGCTGGAGGGTGATCAGTGCTGGTCGGATCTCGGGAACCGTAAGGAGAACTCACACGTCTTGATGCCCAGCGTCGCATTCTTCCAGGAGTACCAGAGGGTGTCCCCGATTGTCTGGTTGGCCGTGTAGAACCAGGCGAACAGGGTAAGGATCACGTCCCCGTTCTCGTCGACTCTGCAACGGCGGCGAGTCGTTACTGTTTGCTTTCTGCCGTCTGGGCAAAGCACAGGACACTCACGACACGACGACAAGCTGGAAGCTTGCAAAGTTGGAGGTCGAAGCGATGGAGCACGAATCAAAAACCTTCTTGGCCTCAGAACCTGACCCAGCGTGGGAGAACGCGAGCAGCGCCTTCGACACAGACGTGTAGAGGGCCTTGCTGACCGTCGGGTCGTTCGCCAAGTGCTGCAGCACCGTGTCGTGGACGACGCCCTCTGTTCCTTTGTACTGCACCTCGGTGAAGCTGCATGATATGTGAGTCACAGCGATCCCACTGCTGAGTGATAACACACTGATGCCTACCTTGCGTTGCTGACAATCCAGCCGACAGTTCCGAGCGTGTCGGTGTACTTCTTGTACCACGCAAGGGTCTCTTTCTCAGTAGTGGGCATTTGCTGCTTGTCTGCGGCGGATTGCGCGAAGAGGGTCGATTCGAGTATGTCGCTCTGAGGTGGCAACGTGAGCGTTCAGTTCTCAGTATTAGAGCGGACAAAGGACTCATGCCTTCTGTTGGGCAGAGAGGTCACCAACCCACACAATGGCGCGGGACGCTACGGCTGCGTCCTCCACGATGTGGGTCTGCTGGGTGCTCGACATATGGCTGAGGATACGGTGAAGATAGAAATTGGGTCGCAGGGCGATGACGAGTGCGGGGCACGACAGTTGTACGTCTTATGCTCTCTGTGCTGCCGCCCCTCTTTTTGACCTCATGACAGAACTGCGAGCATCTGCTGACAGTTTCCTGCACCCGTCTCGTAAGTGAGCGCGTCCAAGGCTGCTGGACAGGAATCCTTATGCAGGCTGGCGCCAAGGCGTAACCATCATGGTTCATAGTTCGGGGTACAAGGCTGCTGCCGCTCGTGCTTGCTTCCATGCACAGTTGTCTGACAGGAAGTATGCATTGAAGGGAACCGCTTGAAGCGCCCATTGGAAACGCCAACGACGCTACGACCGTGCAGGGATCGGTAGACTTACTTGTCGTGTGTTGGGATCATCTCGACTCTCAGTCACAGGCCCAGATCTCGAAGCCCAGAGGTGCGTGCGTGTTCTGCATCGTGGTGGGCTTGATCGACTCACTGCATACTGCAGGAGTCGAGACTTACGCCTTACCTCCTGGGCGGCTCACCGCTGGCGCCATAGGGTTACGGTACAAGAAGCAGCAGTTTACGGCTGCTGACTCTTCGGTAGCCTCTTTACCTTCGGAGGAATGGGTGTCCACGTCAACGAAGCTGTCGCAGCTCGCCAATCCGGAGCTTGTTCGAGCGGCTGAAGTCACAAAGCATGATATATGACGGCTACTTGGTGGTAGATGATTGGACGTCGGTGACTGGTGCGGCGTATGTCGTCAGGAGTCAGTGCGAAGTGAAGGTAGCTTCGAAGCACTGGACGGTCACGAACAACGGGACGGTGCACGAGAAGCCGCCCTACGTCGTCCCCACCTTCAATGGGCCCGCCCAATCGTCTGCCTGAGAGAGAAAAACTAGTACTTGTGGGCCGTGACGAGCGTTTGAGGTTCTGGGACGGTACCGGTCCCTTGAACATCGACTGGATTGGTGAGTACATACGGTCTTGGATGGAGCACCTGAGCGTGCTGACGACGGTCCATATAGTTCCATATAGAGCAGGAACTTCTGAAGCGCCTGCAGCCCCAGTTCAGCACGTGTCGCCAGATGGTTATCGTTGTTCAAAATCCCCTCTTAGGTTGTTTGTGTTGTCCTATACTATGTAGCGTACCCTCCAGTCCGAGTCTCAGATCTCACCGCGAACCGAGAGTCGGACTATGGACCGACAGAGAATTCACAGCGGCTGTGCATGACGTCGACAGGCAAGTACTGGCTAGCGAACTGGCTAGCGCTTCACGGGGCAAGTACTAGTATTGTAACCACCACGATGATTGCCCTCGACAATCCCGACTGGCTCGCTCTCGTCCTCTGTGGCCTTCACGATCTTCTAAGTCGCCGAGTGCCGCTACCTGTGACCGACGACCCTACACTGGACCGCAAACTGGTCCAATCCTACGCCCCTCTCTTGGACAGTATCGCGCGCCCCTTGGTCTTCAAAAACGCCCAACAAGTCGCCCTTGCCTTCAAGCCTGCCGGCGCAGAAGAGCCTCCAACCTTCATCCTCGCTCAACATATTACCGATTGCGATGATAAGGTCAGACGTCAACTTGTCAACCTCGCTTCCCATTTGCGCAAGATCCGCGCCCTCTACGCCGCTCAGAGTCATGGCCAGAGCTTGCCTCCGGACAAGAGTATTATCGCGGCGTCGGCAACGGACAAAGGGTTGGAGCTAGCATTGATGATAGGCGAGGTCGACGCACTCCACTACTGTTGGAAGAAGAGCAAGGCGCGGTTCACGAAAGAGAACCGCTACGAGTTCTTCCTCAATCTCGTAGCAGATGTTCAAGGCGACCCCGCAGACCAGCGTCCCAATGACCCTGACGGAGTGCGCAGGACGCTGAAGGCCCTCCAAGAATGCTCAGCTGCCGACCAGGCGCGTCTGAAGGACGTCCGCCTGAGGATCGAGCGCATACGTGACCTCGTCTTGAGTTACGACGTCGCTGGCACGGACAAGCCGACGCATGAGGACTTACAGGTACTCGTGTGGTTGCGACTCGTCAACCACTCCCTGGTTCGACCGATTACTGAGTCGTCGCAACTCTGGTCGCTGCTAGTGCTGCGAAGCAAGCGGCCCCCATGCCGTTCGACGTCGGCAAGTGGCTCAACAAGGTCGTCTCGGTCACCCGCGATTTTGTGCATATCCTCCGCGTCGCGCAGTCGCCGACGATGGCTCCTGTACTGTTTGGCGATCAGCCCGAAGTTATTCTTGTCCCCAACCCCCAGCCGCCGCGACATTCTGCTACGATATCAACGTCCATGGTCAAAATCATCCTTCGTAAGGCTGGCTGGACTGACGTTGACGACGGTCAGTACAAGGCGCTTGTAGAGAACCTGCGTCGCAACCTGACCGCAAATGAAACCGCTACAACCATCTCAGGTCCGTCCGTTAGGCGATCCAGATATATAGGACCCTGATCGCACTATATGACCTTCAGATTATGTGCCAAGCCCCGATAATCCGGGGTCCGTGTCGGGCGAATTGAACTCGTTCGTCCACTGCGAATGCGCTCTATTGGCGCACCTCCATAACTCAAGAGACATTTCCTCCATCCTCCCATATGTCGGCGTCTCGAAGCTCTCCTGCTGGCTGTGCTGGACGTATTTCGAGTGTTGTCGCGCGGTCACCAATACCCGCATTCGCACTCGAGGGACACACGGCGACCTGGTGGCGTGGCAAACCCCTCGTGACCTGGACGCGGCGGTGGACTTGTGCTAAGAACTGATGGGGAAGCTAAAGGTTCAGGCGGAGGTGGTTCGAGCACACCAGCGCAACACGTCGACATCTTCGCAGAGTACTGTCGCATCTTACTCTGGAAATACACTCAGGGAAGGTACGTTCTACCCTGACATAGATACACATCGCCGAACTAACACGTACTGTCTATCAGTTGATATGGAAGATATAGATGCTGTCGGTGACGAGCATGTAGCGGAGTACTGGCACCAGCAGGAGATCGCAACGGGGTCGGAACCTTAAGAGCATCAAGAACGGCCAGCGAGAATGGGTCTGGCATGTTCAAAGGCCTTTGTGACACTTGCGCTCGACTGTCGTGCTCTCCGAGCTCCTCTTCTCTCGCGCCGCTCGACTCTCCTATACTTAGGCGCGTCCCCTAGTTCAAATGTCTTCACGCAAGTCTCTTTCGCCCTCGCACGTCGTCTTCGTCCTGGCTGCAATACGGCGCATACAGCGCGCCCTCTCCTCTCGTACGCTTTTCTCTGTCAAATCTTCATAGTCAACCACCGATTCTGCCTGTATCCACGACCTCGCAAAACACACGCAGTTCTATCTTGTCCTCAAGCTCTCGGAGCGACGTACACTGGCTCTGTTTCCCCCTGCCCCACCATGATCCATACGACGACGTCCGATCCATGGCCCGTTAGTTCGTTCTCTCCCTATCCTGACACATACAGCCACTCCGCCGGGACTTACTCATGGCATCCGAGTCCCACACGAGCTCGTACGTCATCGCTTTCCGCCAACACCGTACGGCGTGCGCATACGTATACCGGTTGCGACTCTCAAATAACGCATTCCACTCAGCATTCGGCTCCAGCAGACATACAATTCTACGCCTGACACACCATACCTTTTGTTCGTATGGTCTCTTCATGCCTCCGACTCGTGATGCTGATACCATCGCAATACTTAGTAGATCTCGCGCACTTGGACCACATTCTCGCTAGACATCAATCGTATGTTCTTTGTTCATACATCACAAGCTGGCTGAACCTCATCCAGGCTTCACATTTCCCGATCAATGGTTCCCCTCTCTCTTTCGGCCGAAGTCAGCACATAGACTCGGAACACATGCGGCTGAAGACCTACACAAAGGAACCAGAAGATCGAGCTTGTTGGCGCTCTGGAGCTTGTCGTGGATCGTGAACCGCACTTGATCGTATACACCAGAGTTCAAGGTCATGGTGAGCGTAGCTGTCAGAGCGGCATCAGTATGGGTCGGAGTGTGTGGACGGGAACAACTCACACGTCTTGATACTCAGTGTCGCATTTTGCCAGGAGAACCAGAGGGTGTTCCCGATCTTCTGGTTCAACCAATAGAACCAGGCGATCAGGGTGAGAATCACGTCGCCGCTCTCGTCGACCCTAGAAAAGAAGTCAGTCAATCCCGCATCGTCGTCTGAGCGAAGCACGTGGAACTTACGACGCGACCGCAAGCTGGAAGCTGGCAAATTCGGAGGACGATGCAATGGACGACGAGTCGAACACCTTCTCGGCCTCAGAATCGGACCCACTGCGGGCAAACGCGAGCAGTGCCCTCGACACGGATGCGTAGAGGGCCTTGCTGACCGTCGGGTCGTTGGCCAGTTGTTCCAGCACCGTCTCATGGACAGTACCCTCGGTGCTGTTGTACTGCACCTCGGTGAAGCTGCAAGACGCGTGAGTTGCGATGATCTCTCCAGCAATTTGCCAAATGATGCTCACTGTGCGCTGCTAACAACCCAGCCGATACTTCCGAGCGTGTTGGTGTAGACTCTTTACCAGCCCTGCGTATTCTCTGCAGTATCGGAGGCGTACTGCTTGTCAGCGGCGAGTTGTGCGAAGAGGGTTGACTCGAGTACGTCGCTCTAGGATATGAGGTGAGCGTTCATCTTCAAATGACTGCGATTGGAGTAGACTTATCATGCCTTCTGTTGGTTACTAAGATCACCGACCCACACAATGGCGCGGGACGCTACGGCGGCCTCATCGGCAATTTGGGCCGGCTCAGTGCTCGACATTTTGGTGGAGCTGTGGATCAGGGTCGGTGGCAGACGAAGAGAACGGGGTTCAATCCATGTATGTCTTATGTTCTTTGCGGTGCTGCCCCTCTCTCTGGCCTCATGACAAGCAATGACAAGCATGCAAGCATCTGCTGACATCGTTTCCCATCCTTGTCATTAGCCACCAAGTTCGCCGTCAGACAGGATCCACCGTATTCCGTGGCGTAACCATCCTTCAAGGTTTGGGGTACGAGGTGATGCCGCTAAAGGTTGCTTCAATCCTTCGTCCTTTGACAGGATGCGTCGAAGAGAATCACTTCGAAGCGCCTCCGAAGACGCTACGACCGTACAATGATCGGCGGACTTACTTATGTACTTACCGTGTGGTGAGATTCGTCTCAGCCAATAGGTCTGACCTCGAACGCCATAGGTGCGTGTGTGCTAGTGCTCTGCCTCGCGGTGGGCCTGATTAGCTCAGTGCATACTGCAGGATTCGGGACTTTCGCCTTGTCTCCTGGGCGGCTCGCCATTGACGCCACATTGTCTGGGAAGCTGCAGTTCACTCAAAGTTTACGGCTCCTGACTTTTCGATAGACTCTTTACCTTCGGAGGAATGGGGGCCCACGTCATCAAAACTGTCGCAACTCGCCAATTCGGAGCTTAGTCGGGCGGCTGAAGGCACAAAGTCTGACGGCCTCTTGGTAGATTGGATGTCGCGGTGCGCCGGTGCGTAGCATGCCATCAGTCGGTGCGAAGAGAAGGTAGCTTTGACGTACCATCTGACCCGCCGTGAGTTCAAGGTCCAATCATCTAGGTGTCCAAGCTGATTGACAGCTTGCTTGGAGCACTTGCATCTCTTGCGTCAAACTTTCGTGGAAACGAAGTATCCGCAGGTCACTTGACGGTTCGATTATGGTTCGAGGGGTATTGCCGAAGAATGCGTTGCAGTATGCTTGTGGCTAATCAGGCACTGACAGTCCAGCTACTTCGGTCTCTGGGATCACGTCTCGGTAAGAGCGCCTGATAGGGTGTGTCGACATATATAAGCCTGCACGATGCTCAGTCGAAGAGCAAGCCCATTGACCAGCACTCTTCAATACTCACCTACACCACTGCCTACATTTTACTCGCCATGGCTCCCATCTCCATCGCCGACCGTATCAAAATCATTAAGGGCATCGATGTCTCCGTGCCGAAGGGCAACGGGGCCGTCTACGCCGATGGAGACGATAGTGCCAGTGTCGCCGCTGGCTCGTCCGTCTCCTTCGTTGGGAACATCACCGGCCAGATGAAGGCGAGTTCACCGATCAACTCGGTGCTGCGCGACCTGCTGACGACACTATGACCATAGGCCGACGTGCTCAACTCGACTCTCTTCGCCCAGCTTGCTGCCAACAAGGCGCACGACCGCCAGGAAGAGACCACGGCCTGGTACGACTACTACAAATATGTCTTGGAAACCGTCGGCTATAACGTCCAGGGCTTCGAGTACGTCGGCATCGTTCATCCTTCGGGCTTGGGTTGAACAGGCACGCTCATGATTTGTACGCGCAGTTTCGCCCACCTGAGCGATGCCAACTCGTACCTGAGCGTGGACAACCTGCTCCTGAAGCTGGCTGCGGCGTACCTCTCTGGAGGAGAACTTGCCTTGTTCTCTACGATGATCGACTCGCTCAAGCAGGCGAAGAACGAGGCAGCGACGAAGCTCTTTGACTCGTCCTCCAAGTCCTTCAACAAGGCCAACTTCCAGGTTGGCGTCGCCTCGTACGTCATAAGTCTATTCGCTACATTGTTGCGAATCCTGACACTAAGGCTCCTGGGCAGCAACGCTCAAGGCAACGCCATGTTCAAGATTGGTGCCTACTACTATGGCGCCGAACAGAACATCGACAAGGTCCTGTTCTTCACCTTCGGGTCGCAGAAGGTTGAGTTCTACGCCGGTATGACCGCTTCTATGGGTACCCGGACTTGAGTTCTTGCATGCTGATGACGCCTCACAGGCAACCAGACCATGCTGCTCAACAACGACGTCTACAGTCAAGTCCGGGCGAGCATCTTGGAGAAGTTGGGTCAGAACGCCAAGGACCTCGTCAACGAGATCGAAATCTGAAGTGACGGATAGCACTCAGCACAGTACCAGTACCCTTGAATCGTGATGTCGGAACCCATGTAACAGATGTAACTCGAAATTGCGCGATTGCTTGACCAGAAAAAAGCATGTGTGATCCAGAAACAATCCTTTCCATGTGCGTAGTACTTACGTTCATAAAGCAGTTTGTAGTAGCAGCAGTTCGGCTACGTCCAAGCGCGATATCTCGGGCGCTTTCACACGCATGCTCTTTGCTCTCGACTACCACAGTGGCACATAGGAAGCCCCGCAGTTTCCTCTACTGACTCGAATGATGGCGAAAGCACATACCGGGTGCCTCTTGATGGCTGGATAAAGGGCAGGAAATATATGGAGGTATGTATGACATATGCCCTCTGCACGAGTCCCTAGACTGACCAGTTGAATACTCAGCTTGTAGGACCTTCTTGCACGATTGCGCAATCATCTCACTCTTGTTACGTGGCCCCTTTCTAAGTGCACGGATACGACAAAGCGGGCAACCCGACTTGCGGTCCGAGATTTAATACCGCGACGGATGTCGAGTCTGGTTGCTCCGGCGCATCCTCAGAGCCAGGCTCAATCCCAACGCTGGCGTATATAACTCGCGGGCGTGCTCGAGACGTCCCCACCTACTTCGCACTCGTACCACACCCATACCCATACCTAACCCATACCCCCTGTCATAGCATCCATCATGAGCACCCGCTACGCTAGCCGTCGCATTCCCGTCATGCACGAGGGCCTGCACTTCACGCTTGCCCTCAAGTACGACGCAACGACCCAGGAGACGACGCGCTCCTGGGTCTACAAAAAGGAGAAAGTGCTCGAGCAGGACCAGCACCTCCGCATCCCCAAGGCCAAATCCTCTGGCGAGAAGGTGCGTGGTCGCTACCCTTCACAGGTCTCTTCGTCGTATGCTGACAGACTCCCTCGCTCGCATGCAGTTCCCTGTTGTCCCGTCTGCACCTCTCCCCGACAGCGTCGAGCGGTTCACCCTCGCATGGGGCGACCGCAAGCTGTCGCGCGAGACACCCGCCGTTGGCACCCGCTACTGCCAACACATCCACGCGTATGTGCCCGAGAACCTGCCGTACAGGGTCTCGGGGCTCGCTGCCGCACCGAAGGCGCCCCTGGCGGAGCGTCTTCTTTCTCGCGAGTTCTGGCAGCTCTCCTTCGCCGGGGAGGACGGCGCGTGCAATTCTGACATCCGTGTTGTGCCTGCAAAGGTGCACGCGGAGGGACTGACGCACCATCAGGCGAAGCTTGTTTCGCTGCAGGAGGCACAAAAGGACCTCGGAATCAAGTATCGGTCGCTTACCCAGACGAGGGACGACCTGGTGACTGTCGGGCATGCGCAGAGGGAGCGCGCGATCAAGTACCGTACAGTCGCTGGGGAGGACCTCATCTCGGGTGATTGCCAGTGAGGCGACGCACCGACTTGTTTTACAGGATACGCCAAAAACGGCAACGCGACATGAGCTGGTCTCTTCGCGGTACAGCAGAGCTAGTCATGTCTGTCCACCAGGTGACCCTTCCTACTTGGTACGGATCGGGTCTGTGCTGATGTTCTTGTTCGCAGGTGGATGCCCTCAGACAGACCGGGATATCAGGATGCTCTGGCGAAAACTTCGAACCTCAAACGGCGCCCGAAGACGGGGACTGGCTGACCGCTCTACTGGGTACTTCTCTGGGTCGGCTCCTTGGTGCTCTCTTGCTAGGTGCTCTGCTGTCTTCCGTCTGCTCTCTGGGTCTAGGGTCTCGTGTGGCAGCTAGCCCGTCTCCTTTAGTTTCAGTGTTTCTCATTTTTGTCTCTCATTCTCATCTCTCTCTCTCTGATCTCTTTCACTCTTTCGTTTATGTTGCTCGTCTCTCTCTCGTCTCGCTCTCGTCTCTCTCCTTTCCTCTTCGTTCCCGCTCTCTCTCCTCTTTCTCGTCGCCTTCCTCTCTCTCCTCTCTCTGTTCTTTCTCTCTGTTCCGTCTCTCTTCTCTCTTCTCTCTCTTGTCTCACACTCTTTTTCGTCTCTCATCGTCTCTATCTCGTCGCCGTATTCTCTCTCCCTCTTTTACATTGTCTCTCATTATCTCCCTCTCTCTCTCGTCTGTCTCTCATTTCGCCCCCCCCCCCCTCCTCCATCTCTCTCTGCTTCTCTCTGGTCTCTCTTTCTCTTGGTTGCTTCCTCTCTTAAGGCCTCGCTCCCACATCCATCGGCTGAGCTCACTTGTCTTGTTTCGAAGGCCCGGTTTCCCTCCCTACACGGTCCCCCTTGCAGGGTATAGTGTGTCGTGTATCGGCCAAGGTGCACTACAACGTACCCAGCGACACGGCGCGCAGGGTGCAGACTGCGAGGATCCGCAGGATAGTGGCTTCTCCTGCGTGCTCTACAACCTACATCCTGCGTTTCGTGATTGCTACCAAGGTCGTGAGTCAAAGGGGCGTATGTCTGTGGTGTTGCAGTGCGCTCTTCCGTCTCTTCCGTCGCACCTCCTCTCTTCGACCACCGAATCCAGCAGACCCGACGGACGTGACAAGAGGGCATACGGCCCTGTACGCGATATCGTTCACAGGATCGGGGTTGCCGATCGCACTGGCAGGCCGGCCGTACTGTCAAAGATGGCCATCCTGGAGTGACCCGGCATCATGTTCAGCAAACCACAGAGCCGGGTACCACGAAACTGTTGCGACATGCACGACGACTGTAAGCTCAGGGAGTCCCGTTAAGCGTGCTGCAGACAGTCGACGATGACTTCAATGTTGAACTGTCTATATTCCGATTGTGCCACCAGGAGATCCGACGACTTGGATAGGCCGCTGAGCGTCCGCGATCCCACACTGGCAGCCTGTATGTGCGTGCTGCGAGCTACCGGAGATCACCATCACGAACACGGCGAGGCTCGGGCTGGTTACTACTCACCATCGCTCGACGGCGTCAAGACACTCTCAGAGGGTGGACCTCCGCGTACAAGTACTCCGTCAGAATCCTGAAAGATAGGCATAATATCTTGCAAGGAGAGTGTGCGCCGTAGAACCTGGTACATAGACCTACAGAGCACCTGGCTCGATTAACGACGGGTTATACAGTGTTAAGTAGACTCTATCAATGTCATCTATAGAGCTCGAGGACGCAACTCTCGCATTCGTTTTCATTGTTCAAGACGGTAGGCGCTCGCTGGCGCCCGACGTGCAGCTGCGCTGCGCCAGCGGACACAGACACCGGGCCAGTGACACGTCCTCCCGTCCTGCTCAGTGTTACGGCGACGTGTCTGTCTTGCTTCTCTCATTCGCGACTCCCGAGCTTTTCCGTTGTACTTTAGCTTGCCAGTGACCGACAGTAAACCCGCAACCGGCCAGGATGGCCAACTGCAACTATGACGAAGCCGGCAACATGGCTGGATACTTCGTCCTCACCTTCCTGCTCATCTTCCTCATCCCGTACACGCTCGCGTCCTTCTCAGCAAGCAGTACGCCCTTGTGGACTGGCTTGGGGACTGATGCTGACTGGGTGCTAACACAGAACCACCTTCGCTCTCTGGCTGCTAATGCTAGCAGTGCGTAGCGCAACGGGAACGGATACGCAAACGCGAGCGAGGCTCGCTCTTGACGCCTCAACTACGACGGAGGTGCATGACGAGAGTGCTGCGGCCTTGAATGTCACCTTGACGAAGTGTGGACGCACTAGGACTGTGATCCTCCTGGTCGGCTGGTCGATCGCTGCCTTCTTCGCATACAAGGTCACAAACACCGAGAACGTCAACAAATTATATGACCCCTCCGAGATCCTCAATATCAGCACGGTGCGCTCCCATGTTACAATGCCCAGATTGCCACCCTCCAACCCCGAGTAGAGCGCGACTACGAAGGAGATCAAATCGCACCACAAGAAGCTGTCCCGTAAATTGTGCGTATAGACCTAGCTCTTCATCCTAGACGCAGGTGGATTCCGCCGCTCACATGTCTTCGCAGCCATCCAGACAAGGTCAAACTGGCGATAAACGAGACCATGGAGGCTGTGGAGGCACACTTCGTCGAGATTACAAAGGCATACAAATCGTACGTGCTGCCAGCCGTCCCACCAGGTCCTTGCTAATGGTGTTACCAGTCTCACCGACGAAACCATCCGCAAGAACTGGGAGATGTATGGCCACCCCGACGGTCTCCAGGAGGTGTCGATGGGCATTGCGTTGCCCAAGTGGATCGTCGAGAGCGGCAACAACATCTGGGTCCTTGGTGCGTACGGTCTGCTCTTCGGTGGTGCGCTCCCCGCGCTCGTGGTCAGTTCGCATGTCATCCGTTCTTTAAGAGCCTGACCGAGGAGTCCGGCATGGACGATGTTGCGACTTCCCTCGGTAGGGCCTTTGAGTGGGATGTATCCTCCAAGGTCGGCAGGGCAGAGTTGGAGTTGGAGCAGCTTGACAAACAGATAAAGGAGAAGCTGGGAGGCAAGTGGGACGAGCTCGTGAAGCTTGCAGAGGCTCTCCCTGGTAAGCACGAAACTCGTCGGAGGGCGTTCACCCTGCTATACGCTCACTTGCTGCGTATACCCGTCACGAACTCCACGCTTCAGAAGGGTATGCATATCTCATGTCCGTTTCTATGCCAATACTGAACAAGTTCCAGAACAAACGGAGATCCTGTTGCAGACGCCTGTGCTCCTGAACTTCATGTTGAGCATCACCATGTCAAGAAGTTGGCTCCTCCCCACTGTCTCTGCCATGCGCCTGCACGCGTACATTACACAAGCACTTCTTCCCGGACAGCCAGAACTCAGAGCTGCCCAGCTGCCCGGTATCGATCTCTCCGAAGCACCTTCGCTGTCTTCCTCTGAATCCTTCGAGGCCGCTGTCTCTTTGCTGTCGCAGTCCGAGTCCTCCGCACTCCCTGACGCTGAGAAAGCGCTGGAGCGTCTCGGCCAGACGGAGATCGTCGACGCGTCGTTCAAGGTCATCGGCGAGCGCTTGGTGACGCCAAGTTCGTTCGTACATCTGCTTGTCAAGCTCCGCGTTGTCCCGCTGTCGAAGGCTGGGCACCTCGTGCCGGTCCCGAAGCAAACGAAGGAGAACGAGAAGCGCGATAACGAGTTCCTGCTCGGCAAGAAGGAGATGGAGGACCTGCCGAAGGAAAACTACACGAGCGGATACGCGCATGCCCCGTACTGGCCAGCGGTGCGTACGTCTCAGCCCATCTACTCACGCATGTCCACTCACTGCCCGTGACAGAACCGCAAGCCTCGTGGTGGATCGTCCTGGCGGACGTCAAGTCGAACAAGGTCGTCGTCCCACCCATGAAGATCACCGACGTGCCCGTCGCCGACGCGCAGTCGGTAATCGACTACCGCTCATACAAGATCCAGTTCCAGGCGCCGCAGACGGTTGGACTGTTCACGTGGAAGGTCTTCGTCGTCAGCGACACGTTTGTGGGCGACGAGGCCTCGCGGGATGTGATCCTGAAGATCGACGACCCGTCCGTGCTCGCGTCGGAGGATACGACCGCGGATGACGACATCTCGGACCTGGAGGAGGACTCGCTTGCTGGCCAGATGGCGCTCATGCGTGGTGGCTCAGTGAAGAAACGGGGAGCCGAGGAGAGCGACGACGAGAGCAGCACGGACGATGAGGAGGAGGAGAAGGGCGGCAGCAGTAACGACAGCGACAGCGATCAATCTGAGTGCGTTTTACTGTGGGGATTTGGGGATTAAGTGATCACCGCGTGCAGTTTTCCTCCAGGGTCGGGTGCGTTTCCGGAGTCCGTCGGTCTGGCTTGGAGCCTTCGTTGGTGCGTTGGTGGAGGTATAATCGTCGGCCTTGTTTGTGGTCCGAGTTTGACACGCTACTCATGAAGCATGAAGGGGTCTCGCCGACCGTGCCCGCTTTCAGACCACCCGGTCCTAACGAACGCGTCTACGGTGCTTACGTCAATGCAGACGGGCGTCAGAGTTACCTGATCCAGCAGCGCCCTTCCGAGTCCTCCTCCACCGTGTGACCGTGACTCTGCTGCTCTCTCTGCTGCCACCCCGGTCCGGAGTATGCCCACTGCGCACGTCAATCCGCAGGGAATATGCTATGCCGCAGTGTGGAACTTACCTAAAGTTGATGGTCGGCGAGCCCAGTGAGGTACGCCCTCTACTCTTACTGGCCTACAGATCTCCAAACTCGGAGTCCGCAGCTCGAATTTGCATTGACTGGCCCACGAACACTGTTTCAGCATTTGAGCTCGTGACAAAGTTTCTTCGTCAGAAATCGACCATGCTGCGGGCGCCCTTTCAGTGGGCTGAGTATATATTGAGCGTTACTGGAATCTGGCACTGAGTGCTGTATCGCGAGAGTTGTAATGGCTACTGTTCGCCCGCGCCGTTTGGGTCTTGCATCTGAAGCTTCCGATGGACCGTACCTTCACGTCAACGAAGACATCGAAGTCGCACCGTTGCGCTACGGTGAGTGCATCGAGGTTTCCAGCTTGGTTGTCCTTGATGAGAATGAACATTCACAGTGGACGTCGTCACTGCGGCCTGTAGCGTTCGGGAGGCCCTGCGCACAGCTTCCTGCATGCTCTATTACACGGCTAGTTGTTCTATTGCGTTTCCGACGTAACACATCTCATGATTCTCACAGAGCGTTGATACCTTCTGGTTTGTCGCCGCTCGCGACATACTGCGCAGAGTGATCAAATCAGGTGAGAATGTGCATCGAGGAAGAGTCCTCGCAGTCGACCACGGGGCGGCTACCTTGATCTAGTATGTTCGGATGTTTGTTCATTCCGTAGCTGCGTATCGTTCTGACCAAGTCTACAGCACCCTTCCCGGAGACAAGCCGGGCACGGTGACTGCCTTCTTTGGCCAGTTGCTCAGTCTGACGGAGTCGACTGAGTTCAAAAATGTACGTGTCGTTTGTAGGGCTCGGAAGTATGTATTGTACTGAAGACCCGGGTGAACAGAGGCGAGCGGAAGTGGGGAAGAAGCCGGACAGCCTGACTCGCCGTAGCTTGTGGCTGCAATAACAGTCCAGTACACGCTCTGACGTTGCAAGTGAGCGGCTTGCGGAGACGAACACCCTGCCAACCACCGCACGTGCGGTTGCACAGTCGGGCTCAGGGGTTGCATCATCGACGGAAAGGTCAGGCCTGGGGTCACGCAATCCATGGCCCGGGTGCCTGGTGTGGTGGGAACAAGTTGATACTAGTGCGGGGCGGGGCGCTCATCCTGCACCATCATGCCGGCGAGCGTCCATATGCATGTGGAGGCTTGAAACGCTGCTCCTGCGCAGTGTGGCAGTACATAGCATGGTTGCCTACGA
The DNA here is from genome assembly GCA_022592435.1 of Cerioporus squamosus. Lineage (NCBI taxonomy): Eukaryota > Fungi > Basidiomycota > Agaricomycetes > Polyporales > Polyporaceae > Cerioporus > Cerioporus squamosus. The sequence continues at coordinate 63,710 of JABYQS010000057.1, forward strand.
CCACGAAGATGAGAAAGCTGCCCTACTGGGAGGCGGGCCTCCGACTTACGGGAGCCTCCAAACTTTGGACGACGACATCGAGGTGAAGCCGTTGCGATATTGTGAGTCAAATCCTGTCCACATGATAGGGTATAGCGACTGATTGGACTCCGGTTCGACGCGGACACAGCCGATGTACCTCAAGCAGCCAGTAACACCTATACCGCAACTCGCGTCGAGTCTTTAGTACGCTACGTCGACGTTGGTCCCTCTTCAAATACTTATACACTGCCCAGCAATGAGCACTGACTCAGTCTTCACGTCCTTGCTATAGATGTTTGGTTCGACGCCATTGTCAGCGTCGTGCACGAAGCTGTTAATTGCCTTGAATTACGCGGACGAGGTGCGCCGCGGTCGCGTATACACCATCAACAATGGCGACTCCAATTTGTCGTAGTGTGTGACGTGCGCTCCAGTGCTCGTCGGCAAATAGCTGACCACAGTTTGCTTTCTATAGCCGCGAAGCTGGAGAGAAGAGGAGCGGACGGCTGGTGACCTGGATCAGTGCGTTGGTCGACCCATTCAAGTCTACCGAGGCGCGCAAGGTTCGTTTGCGAACGACAACGACGATACACTGAATCTGACACTGGCCACTCATCTCGACCATCACGTAGAGGGAAAAGGAGGTTGTGACGAAGCTGAGAGCCATGATCAAGTCGGCGCTGGGTGAAAGGGTCAACGACATGATGGAACTCACGGGGCTGGCCACTGCGCCTGCCGCGCAAGGACATGGATACGCCACCGCCCTCGTGAGGGTTCTCAATGAGATAGTGAGACCTCGCACCTTGATCTATGCATGCTCGCGAATATGCTAACCCGCAGTGTCGTTTGTGCGGGGATAGGCGGACGCGAAGGGTCGCGCGGTATATGTATTCACGGACGACGCGAAATGGTTCTATGAAGAACTTGGCTACGTGCTCGTCGCGGAGGATTGGGCGGGCGTGGACAATCCTAAGTGGACGGGTGACCCTGTGCCACTTCGTATAGTGAGTTGGACGAGTCCACTTGAGGCGTGGCTGTCGGACTGACTCCGTGCTAGATGGTGAGGGAGCCCAAGTCGGCGGGAGGATTCGTGGATGTGGAAGAGGGACTGGCGTCGGATCTGAAAGCCTCAGAGGCTATGCGCGGGTTTCCAAACCACATTCAAGTTGGACTGCGTTGGTAGAGTTAATGTTACAGAGCATTCCAGGTCGCTGGCCGAGATGGGGTATATGAAAGCTGTCCGCGACAAGGGCGAGTGAGCCCACCGCATAACCTGGGGAACATGCGATCAACCACCGCTCGGAGTTGTGGCGTGGGGGAGGAATTGCGCACCGACGATGAGCTCGACGAAGAAGAAGAGGTCAGAAGGAGGAGGTTAAGTTCGACCTGAGTGCACTGCTTCTTGAGACGGGAGACATCTAGCGCCGATACTTCCACAACTTCTTCATCTCTGACCATGCAGTCTTTTCACTATTCGCACCTACCGTCCGAATTCTCGAACGTGCAAGTCGCGTTGTTTACGGATGTCACGAACTCAGCAGAAATCCGAAGCCGGATCGTCCGAGCGGCGCAGCTCGAAGGACTCGATGGCGAAACCGAGCGTGAAGCCGTCAACTTCGCGTTCCTAGATGCCCGTCTGGTAGGTGCAAGAGCGTCATCAGCCGCTGCCGCCGCATGCTGACGCGGGCGTACCTCTTAATGCGCAGATCTGCAGTCCGCTGCATCTGCAGACTGCGGTATATCAGGCCATTCTTGCGCAGGTGCAAGGGAACATCCGGACCAAGACGGTCCACTCCGAGATCCTCTGGGCTCTCAATCCCACGAACAATGTGAGCGTTCCCTCACAGTCAGGAGCACTGTGCTCACAAGTAGCAGATCACAGAGGCGATCCGGCGATATGGGGTAGCAGACACCACGACTGCACTGATTGTGGTGCGGATCTGTTCCCCCGAGCTGGAGAACGTCGAGCAGCGCATGCGTGCTGTCGTTTCTGGCACTTTGTCCCCGCTGAATGCGTTGACCGATATTACAGACTGGGCGAGCGTGAAGAAGGTACGCAAGTTGTTTCATTTGAGCTGTGGATGGAACTGATGCCGAGGCTGGCTTGCAGTACTACAAACTGAACGGCGAGCCTGCGCTGAAGGCGGTCGCGAAAGACCTTGTGCGGGAACGCGTTATGGTCGAGGAGATCGTGACAAGCTCCATCGCGATGAAAAGCGTCATGGCATAGCTGCAGACGGGCTATTGCTGAGCAGCAGAAAATGGGGCCGGTCCCCGAGGAAGTGCAGACGAGTGACGCCGAGTCCCCGAGGGCGTAGATTCTTCAGGAAGTGTAGATTACTGTATGATTACTACCGAACTGGACATCTTGGACTGTCCACAGGAACGTCCCAGCCTTTGCGTGCTGGAAAGAGTTAGTTGGATGTGAGTATGTACTTCGAGTAAGTGGCCAGTTGCCTAGATCTGCCGAGCCGCGACTCGTCCGGTCCGATTTGCCCAAGTACATGGGCAAGCTAGGGTTAGGAGTCCAATGTCTGCCTGCACACTCTCCGCCACCGTCTCTCGGGCTCTCGCCTCGTCCTCTCGACGGTCCCTGTCCGTACGCCATGCCAAGGCTGTATCAAGAGCAACATCCTGCGCTGGGTTAGCCGGCTCGTCGCGGAGAGCGTACTCGCAAGACCCGTCAAACCCGCTACAGCAGACCTCTGCTGGGACCCGCGACAAGTCCACAGTAGGAGTACGTTCGACTACCAGATCTGCCGGGGAAAGAACGTCGTCACTGATACGACACTCAAGGTATTCACGCCGAAAGCTGCGATTCTGTTTGTCGCGACAGGCGTCGGGCTGTTTTTCTACTTCCGGAACGAGAAGGAGAAGTTGCTCGAGCAGAAGCGTGCGTCTGCTTCCGTCCGCTCCTCTCACCCCCATCCAACTGAACATACCACCTCCCTCTGTGCTGTCTGTCGGACATGCCGTTGCTTGTTGACGACGTGCAGGCAAAGAACGCGAGGACCAGGTGGTCGGCAGGCCGCAAGTCGGCGGTCCGTTCAGCCTCACCACGCACAAAGGCGAGCCGTTCACAGAGAAGGACCTCCTAGGCAAATGGAGCCTCATCTACTTTGGGTTCACCAACTGCCCCGACATATGTCCCGAGGAGCTCGACAAGATGAGCGCCGCCGTCGACAAGCTCGGTGCGTCCCGTCCGCCTTACTAACTCGCGCTCGCGCTTGTCCTGCCTATGTACTCATTCGCACCCACATCCCTGGCGCACGCACACACGCACGCATGCAGACAAGGAGTACGGCCCCATCGTGCAGCCGATCTTCATCTCTGTGGACCCCGCACGGGACACGGTGCCCCAGGTCGCGCGCTACGTGCGGGAGTTCCACCCGCGGCTCGTCGGGCTCACGGGCGACTACGCGACGCTCAAGGCGACGTGCAAGGCGTACCGGGTGTACTTCTCGACGCCCCCGAACGCGAAGGCGGACGACGACTATCTCGTCGACCACTCGATCTTCTTCTACTTCATGGACCCGAACGGGCAGTTTGTGGATGCGTTCGGGAAGGCTAACACGGAGGGGGATGTGGTGGAGCGGGTGAAGAAGGAGATTGCGCGGTGGGAGGCGGAGACGGGGAGGAAGGTGTGAGGGGTGGGTGGAGTATGTTTGGGAAGGGGAGGGAGGAAGAGGGGGAGAGTACGTTACGTGCATGTTTGCGGGCGCCGCTCGGCTAGTAATCCACCCTACTCATGACACTCACCCGGGATAAGTCGTCTTGGGCGGTGAAGCGAGAGCACACTGGATATGTGCAACGAAAGCAAGATGCGATATGAACTTGTCTAGTACATCACTCCTCCTCGGCAGCGGCGGTCTTGCGTTTCGAGAGCTCTTTCATCCGGCGCATGTAGCTGTGGGGCGTAAGCACCTACACTGTAGCGCATACGGCAACAGGTAACTTACTCCTCGTACTGGCACCTGGGTTGACATTGCTTCAGACATGGACTCGACCATGTTAGGTACGGACGGGACTCACTTCTCGTACGCATGCCTCTCATTCTCGCACTCCCATGGGAGGTACAGCTTCTCTTTGCGGCAGACGTTCAGTGGGATGAGCAGCCTGTATCACAGCCAACCGAGCGCGTTCCGGAGGCAAGGTGGACCAGAAGTTACGATTGGAATATGGGAGGACAGCAGGTGCATTTCAGTACGCGGTAGACAAAGCGGAGAAGGATGTGGAAGCGCACGCAGAGCACTGGTCCCTCCAGCCGAGGGGCACCTTGGCCGCCTTGAGCTCTGTCTGAGATGCCGTTGTTGAGGAGGTCATGGTCGTGGTGAGCGTCGTGGTAGCCGTCGCTCAACGCTTCCGGCCGTCCGTCTAATAGGCGCCTACACGGATCCTACGTAGGTTAGGGTTTGAGGCCTGACATCCCAGAACGCGAACATACTAGGTAAGATGATCCGAGCTGGTAGACAAGTCTGACGTGCTGCAAGAGATGGTGATGTACAGTATATTCCGAGAGAAGATGACAACGACTGCTATCAAGGAAGAAAAGTCATGCAGACGAGCCGCCGCGCCCTCGCGCTCATTTCTTCTGCTGGTCCTTCATACTCATCTCGATCGCCCGCTTGATCGCGTCTTCCTCGCTCTCCTCCTCGTCCCCGCCGCCCTCTGCCATCTCAACGTCCTGCTGCTGCGAGAGGGCGAGCGCCCGTGCCAGCATCGCGTCCTCGTCCTCCTCGTCCTCTTCCGGTGCAGCGGCCGCTGCCGTAGCTGGGGGTTGTGCAGCTGCTGGTGTGGGGGCAGCGGGCGCAGCAGCGGGTGCGGGTGCACTTGCTGGTGCTGGCGCCGCGGTCGAGGACGAAGCTCCACCCTCTTGTTGCTGCGCAGCTGCGGCTTGGCGGGCTTGCTCTTCCTCCATGGACATGCGCAGTGCCTACAGAAGGTGTGGTGCCAGAGGTGAGAGGACTGCGCTATGATGTGGTTTCAGCGAGAGGTGACCCACCATTGCAAGCTCCGGGTCGAGGCTTGGGTCGACACCGAACTCGAATCCGCCGGCGCCGCCGCTGGGTCCTGCGGCATCGCCCATGGCTTCTTCTGGGATCCCACGGTCGCCAGCAAGGATGGGGGATGTGAGGACCATGTCGGAGAGTAGATGTGCACCTGGTGGCACGGAGAGGTAATGTCTGCGCGTGGCGTAACTTAGTATGCTTGGATGCAAGCGGTTGCACAGCGTGAAGAAACGCACGAGTTGTCTCCGGTGGTGACGTTCTCAACAAAAGTCTTGAGGATACTCCGCTCGCCCTCCTCGATACCGTCCCCGAACGCAACAATGTCGACAGCGACGTTGTTCTTCTTGAGGCGTTTGGCGAGCTTGACCATGAACTTCTCGTCCGCGGCCTGGTCCTCGAGCGGGGAGCCGACGAAGACGACTATGCGCTGGCGGAGGTTCTTGTTCGATCTGTGCTTGAGGGCGAGGAGGGCCTTCTCGATGGCATTGGGGATGTTGGTGGTCCCGCCGAGCTTGTCCTCCGCGGAGTTGATGGCGTTCAGTATTGAGCCGATCTCTTTGGTGTTTGTTACGAGCACTTCTGGACTGCACCGCGGGTGAGCGTGCAGCGAAGCTGAATACATGACGGTGGTACAGACCCCTTGCCGGCCATGGTCATGAAGCCGACGGTGTTCTCTGGGTTGGAGTCGACCTTTGTCTGGAAGAGGGTTGTGACGGCGTCTGCCTGAGCGCGGAACCGGTCTGGCTGGTAGTCGCCATTGCGCATGTACTCTGAGTTGTCGACGAGGATGACGGTGGCTTCGAGAGGCATGGTGGAGGAGAGCGGAGGTCGCGGTGCACTCGTCGGACGCGTCAGCGCAGACGCGTCTTGATGGGCGTCTGGGCTGGGTCACGTGGCTGGGGTAGTGAATGGGTGGCCGGGCTTGGCACACACGCTCACACTGGTCGCAGACAGGCTTAGCCACACGCACGACACGGCCTCGCTGCGATTCTGTCCGTCTGCGCTGGCCAAGAGAGGGCGCAGGCTGCGGGGAACAGGGCGAGAGGGGCGGGCGCTAAGGGGGCCGCGGCCTGCCCTGAAGCCATCGCGATAAGGAAGGGCGAATCAGGACGCATCGCAGGCGCTGTCCGCCCTTTGCCCAAGCCCCTCACGACTCCCCGCTCTCTGAACCGTCGCTCTCGCTCTCCAGCTCACCAAGGTCAGTCTCCTCGCTCTCGTCCGCAGCGACCGCGCCTGCTCACGCATTCTCCGACTTCGCGCTCGGCGTTCGGCATCGCTCTTCTTGCGCTGCGCTTGCACTGCCTCGCCCCGCTGCTGCATATATCATCTCCGACAGCCCCCATCTCTTCATTACCTTTCCCTTTCACGAACTAGTACGACAACATGGAGGACGAGGTCGCTGCGCTCGTGAGTAGCACGCTTGGTTGTGCATCTGCCGCACAGCTCCCTGAACAGGATGACGCAGGTTATCGACAATGGTTCCGGCATGTGCAAGGCTGGCTGTAAGCAATCAGTACTTTCGCATTTGTTGACGCGTGCTCATCGTTCTCTTTTCAGTCGCTGGTAAGATAGACACGCTACACACACGTAGTACTGCATTCTGAACGCGTCCTAGGTGACGATGCCCCCCGTGCGGTGTTCCCGTAAGTGTACAATCCCGCCCTGATTGCTGATTGTAGTCCTGATCCGCCCGTCCTCAGTTCGATCGTCGGTCGCCCCCGGCACCAGGGTGTCATGGTCGGTATGGGCCAGAAGGACTCCTACGTCGGGTGCGTACTGTCTACACGCTGTCCGTTCCGCAACTAACCCTCCTACGACAGTGATGAGGCCCAGTCGAAGCGTGGTGTCTTGACCCTCAAGTACCCCATCGAGCATGGTATCGTCACCAACTGGGACGACATGGAGAAGATCTGGCACCACACCTTCTACAACGAGCTCCGTGTCGCCCCCGAGGAGCACCCCGTCCTCCTCACCGAGGCCCCCCTCAACCCCAAGGCCAACCGTGAGAAGATGACCCAGATCATGTTCGAGACGTTCAACGCCCCCGCATTCTACGTCGCCATCCAGGCCGTGCTCTCGCTCTACGCCTCCGGTCGTACCACGGGTATCGTCCTCGATTCCGGTGATGGTGTCACCCACACAGTCCCCATCTACGAGGGTTTCTCGCTTCCCCACGCCATCCTCCGTATCGATCTTGCCGGCCGTGACCTTACTGAGTTCCTCATCAAGAACCTCATGGAGCGTGGCTACCCCTTCCACACCACGGCCGAGCGTGAAATCGTCCGTGACATCAAGGAGAAGCTGTGCTACGTCGCCCTCGACTTCGAGCAGGAGCTCCAGACCGCCGCCCACTCTTCTGCCCTCGAGAAGAGCTACGAGCTTCCCGACGGTCAGGTCATCACCATCGGTAACGAGCGGTATGTCTTGCGCCCATCAAGCTGTGTGCAGTCTCACTGATCTGCCGCCCTATTACACAGGTTCCGTGCTCCTGAGGCGCTCTTCCAGCCTGCCTTCCTCGGTCTTGAGGCTGCTGGTATCCACGAGACGACGTGCGTATATTCTCTTACTGGGAATGTATGCCACGATGCTCATAGTGATCTCCAGGTACAACTCCATCTACAAGTGCGATCTCGATATCCGTCGTGACCTCTACGGCAACATCGTCCTCTCTGGTGGTACCACGATGTTCCCGGGCATCGCGGACCGTATGCAGAAGGAGCTCACCGCGCTTGCACCTTCAAGTATGAAGGTAAGCTTCATTTCCAATACACCCTGGGTCCGTATTCGCGGTGACTAACCGACGTCCCTTCCCACGAACAGGTCAAGATCGTTGCTCCTCCTGAGCGGAAGTACTCCGTCTGGATCGGTGGTTCTATCCTCGCTTCGCTCTCCACATTCCAGAACCTCTGGTGCTCGAAGCAGGAGTACGACGAGTCCGGCCCCGGCATTGTCCACCGCAAGTGCTTCTAAGCGGCGACGAGAGGAAAAACGAAGAAGGTGCACACGCTTCTCGCGATGTAGTAGACCCGTCCTACCATACGCTACCGACCTTTTGTTTGTCCGCTTTCATCCTTATCGCATACGCTGTCTTTTAACCCTTGCCTCCTTTCGCCGCCGGGCGAGAATACCTTCTTTGCACCGTGGCGATGGTTGGGGTGCGCTTGTATTATGTCGGAATCTGGGACGTGTGAATGAGAAATGAATGGCTTCCTTACTATCATCTCGTCATTTGTGGCGAATTGCGAAGGATGGACGACATGGGCCGCCTCGGGTGGGACATCACGTCCGCGAATGTGGGATAGCACGTTTGAGGGCGTGTCTATTGCTCTCGCCTGATACCAGTATGTATGCAGATAAACTATCTCTCAGACAGCGGATCCTATCACGGTGGCAAAGAAACTGTCCCCTCGTTGCAAAGTGTACTACTACAAGGCCGGCCTTTGTCCTTTCTCACCATCCTCACACCCGTACAACGGGCTGCATGCTCCCCCACCACCACACAATACTCCCCAACCTCGGCTCCTACTCCTACTTCTACTGTGACGGGGCGTTAGGGTTCCACGGGCCCGCATCGCTCATGGAGCAGCCCCCAGGGCACTGGCACTTCCCACCAAACTCCTTGGGCAGGTTCTCGGCGGGGATCTGGTCGAGGAGCTTGGGGAGGTAGTCCTTCTCGCCGCCGAGGATCTCGATCTTGGCGACGGTGGCGGGGTCGAGCCAGGGCTTGATGATGTTCCACGTGCCGGAGAAGGCCCAGGGGGCGTTGATGATGTAGAACTTGCCCATCGTCTCGGGGTAGCGGTCCTGGCCGATGCGCGAGGCCGCGAGGACGTAGTCCTTGACCTTGAAGAACGCCATGAGCGAGACGTTGTAGAGGTCGAGGATCGTGCAGGAGGTCTCGACGGGGTGCCCGACGAGCTTGGAGCACGCGGGGAGGCGCTCGTTCAGGAACTTCTCGTATTCGTAGACGAGCCGCTTCAGCTGGCGGTCGGGGTCGGTGATCTTGTAGAGCGCTTTGACGTCGAGGAGTCCGAGGCGCTCAATGTAGACCGGGCGACCCTCCTGTGATCGTGTGCGTGGTAGATATGCAGATAGGCGTGAGAAGCATGTGTGGGCGGATGGTAGACGCGAGCGTGAATAGCGGTGGGTGGGCAGGGTGGATGACGACACGGCGCAGTAACGATTGCGCAGTGGACAGCGACAAGGAATGGAGCGGAGCGTCAGTAGACGGAGGGACGTGTAAGATAATGGAGGACGACTGACCTTGTCGGTTTTGTGGTAGTACTGGGGATAGTACTTGTCCACGAGAGCCTTCTCCTTGAAGTCAAAGTTCCTACGCGGAAGGAGGGGCGGACATTGTGAGCACGTGTCGCGGAGAGGGTATGCACGGAAGACTTACTTCATAAGGTCGTCCACGCCGAAGTCGATCCGCCACTGCTCGGCGTCGAGCAGCATAGTCTTGGCCGCCGCAACGTCGAACTTGCGTGCGCGCAGGAACCTGAGAAGAGCGAAAGCGCAAGACAAGACAGTCAGAACTCTATCCTTACTCAATGGGCGACCTGCCGCCATGCCTGCGTCACGACGCGTCGACGACGACAGAACAGCGGCTCCCACCCAAGCAGATACGACGGCGAGGGACAGAACACACCTGAGGAGCGTAGCATCGTCATGACGCTCGGGGACGAACTTGCCTGCGTCCTGGATCTCCTTCCTCAGCTTGTCGAGGGCCTCCTGCTGCGCGGGCGTGAGGTTGCCCAGCCGCCCCGGGGGAGGCTTGTAGTTCGGGTCGGTCACGCCCGGGGGTAGAGTGCTCGCGCTCTGCTCGGTGCTCATCGTCGTTCGTGGGGGAGTGGGGAGGCGTTTATCGTGCGGGAGATCGTGTGTCTGTAACGTCTACGTGCAACTCGTGTGTGCGCTGTGTGCTGTACGTCGTGCGCTGGGTATCGTGGGTGGAGGTTGTCTGCTGGGATGGGATGGTGGGGAGAGGGGAAAAGGCAAGGAGGGAGATGATGAAGGGGAGGAGTGTGCTGTATTTGGAAGTGATGATCTTTAGCCACCGGCGCTCCTCCTAATACATCCCCGCGGGATCTCCGCTTTGTTGCATCCTCGGACGACGAGCAGTTGACGACAGGTACGATTGCACAGTGGTTGCGCGACATAAACACACGGCCTTGCGATGTCGGGTGCGACGAACGGCGGGCGCGATGCGATGTTACTGCTACAAACACATTTTGATTACTGATATACAGAGCCCGGGATCGCAAGTTGAGTCGCGATATGCGCCGGGCCCGTCTACTCGGGGTGGTTGTATACACTATGGAAGGCGCAGTAGCCAGCAGGGTGGGCGCGCGTATCGTACTATATCTCGGCGCGCTATGGTCGTCGCCGGCTAATCGTGTCGTGTGCGTGACGGTGTGGGGTCGGGGATATGGTGGCGGAAAGGGGGAAGGTGGGAGCATGTGTGCGAGTGGGGAAAGATGAAGTGGGGTGATGCAGTTGGATGCAGGTTGAAGTGCAGTGGTCGTGAGCAGTTGAAAGAGTGGCAGAGATGTACAAGACGTCAATCATATCCGACAGTACCCAAAGATCGAATGATAAATAGAGACAGATGGTGTTTTGGACGCATCGAGCGGGAGATAGAATGGTTCAGAGAATGTCCCACATGTCCTCCAGTGCGCAACAGAACTACACATGCGATCTGTCAGCATTGTGTACACAGTACGCGTACTATCGCTGCTCACCTTGCCGCACGCTACCGACGCGCTCAGTGGGTATTGACTGATTCCAATCTTCTCATCCACGATGCCATCTGCGAAGTCGTCCTTGCCGCGAGCCATCGCACCTACGAATACCGCGATGTTGTGCGTCTCCGGTAATGTAGGAAGGTATTTAGACAGCTTGACCACTGGTGCGTCACCGGAGAGTGCTAGAGATATCACATCAGTATGCTAAGGTACAACGTGCACAGCGGGTGCAACGTGGAAAGGGGTAGGACGTACTGAGCTTGATCGTGTTCGCGGGGAGATGGTCCGTGACAGGGTTCTTGACGTACAGATGGTCAGATCAGACTGCCATCGGGGGCGCAGAGCACGCTGCACACGTACCTTGATAACCTTGAGCAGCTTCTCTGGCCCGTTTACCCCCCTGATGGACAGCTTATGGAGGAGTTGCACTGTGCACGCGGCCACTGAGCCTCAGAAAATTTTGCGTCAAAGAGAAGAACGTACCCATCAGCCCGCTGAACCGCTTGAATGTGCGCGGGATGCGCACATGCGGGTTGACCTCAATGAGCACGCCCTTCGCGGTGTGGATATACACCTGCAACAAGCCGGCCTTGTTGAGGGGCGAGTCCAGGAGCGTCAATAGGCACTGTCCACCTCCCGCTCAAAACCCCCTCTTCTGCGAGCGAAAGAAGGCTAAAAACACACCTGATGCGTGATATCCGGCCGCGCATCTGCAATATCCCTGCCCGTCTTCGCCAGGATGCCCTGGTGGTCATCGCAGTTGAGGAGGGCGTATTTGACGTCCGCCTCGCGCCCGTTCTTGCCCCGCCCCGCAGTGCTCACCCGGTACGCCTCTAGACACGCCTGCTCGAGAATCACATACAGCCGCCTCTGCGTGGACGCGGGGCCGCCCCTGGCGACGTGCGCCTGGACGGGGAGCATGAGGGGGTTCGCCTCCTGCTTGATCGGGTTGTTCGACTGCTGCTGCTGCTGCATTTTTCGCGCTTTCAACGACGACGGGAGCGGCTTTGTGGGGCGCTCGTGCGGGGATGCGTAGTTGCTTTTTGAGTCGGCGAGGACGGTGCCAGACGCAGGGGTGGTGGTGGTAGCTGGTTGAGCAGCGGGCGCGGCGGAAGAGCCGTCCCGGTGGTCGATCTGCATGGCATCTCTGTCCTCCGTGTACGAGTCACGGGTCTCCTCCTCGCTGCTGGACTCGTCGCTCGAGCTCGAGGACTCGGCTGCCCGCTTCTCGCGCGCGCGCCGCTCGTTCGGGGGCGTGGACTTGGGCCGGGCGAAGACTTCGGAGAGGGAGGCGGTGGGCTGGGCGACTGGGGAGACGACGGGGCGGGTGATGTTTCCGGAGTGCCGGCGACGACGAGGAGCGGCAGCAGCGGGGGACATGGTGGCAAGGAGGGGACAGCAGGAAGGGAGGGCGGGGTGAGAAGGAGGGGCGGATGTGGGGAGTGGGTCGAGCGCGAGAATTAAAGAGGGCGGGGGCAGGATGAGTAGGCGATCGGTCAAATCACAAGTAGAAGTAACTCAATTTCGGTAAGCGACCGTCTACTAGTACTTACTTACCTCCTTCCCCTCCTTCCTCCTCCCACCGGTGTCCATTCCAGTCTTCTCTGTGGGCAGACTACATAGCCTATCGAACGTGCTTTCCACGCCTGTGAGTCTGTCTCCGAAGTACACACAAATTGTGCCCGTGATACAGCGCCCACATCTTCGGAGCACATAGCCGACAGACAGGAACCCCACACTCGTCTATGGACCACAGCATCCGTGCCCGTCGCCCCGCAGTCTCACTCTGCGGTCGCGGCTGTTCGGCCATTCAGTAGTATCGTCTGACTTGGCCCCGCGTGTGCGATACACCGAACACTATCCGGATCCACCGATCCCTGGCATGCTCACCTAAAGATGGCAGGTGTTCGCCCGGTGGTCTTGCTATCCTACAAAAGGCGAGTGCCATGCGTGGGTGTAAGCTTGACAGCAGTACGCCGTACGTGCATACCCATGCTACTATACATGCCTGAAACGTGCAGCACGGGCACTTCTCCGATCTTCTTGATACCCTATGATTGTGCGTCCACGTACTGTCTCAGCCGTGCCGCCGCGCCCATTATTCGTACCCGTGCTAGAGCTGCGAAGAGTACGTATCATACGCAATATCTGTTCGAGCATTTGAGTGTCGGATCCCTCGCAATGAGTTATGATGGACGCACCTCCTCTCGCCGAAGTCGCCCAACCCTGGAATGATATACGCCTTCTCGTTCAAACCCTGATCGATCCATCCAGTAATCTGTAAATGTCGTTCAGTTCCCGCACACGAGTTGAAGACTCAAGTGGCCGCTCCGCGACTTACCACACGCGTCTGCGGATACTTTGCGCAGAAGTTCTTCAAGCCTTCCGGCGACGCGATCTACAGCCCGTCGTTGTCAGCTAAGCTCATGCTTGGACATGCCCCATCAGCGCGCCCATGTATGCCGTACACGGATTCGCAACGTATAGTGCCAGAGAAACATGCATGGCGGGCAAGGTGTCAACGAAGTACGCACCAGGTTGATGAAGATGATACGGTCCTCGGGCACGCCGTGCTCCTTGAGGACCTCCACGGCCTTTATTGCCGAACCTCCCGTCGCTGACACCAGGACGCACAGTCAGTAACCGTTTGGCTCTATGCCTGACATCTCCACCGCCGCATATACTCACCAAGCATCGGATCGAGCAGCAGTACGTACCGCTGCGCGATGTCTTGCGGGAGCTGCCGTACACCCGCCCTCAGCTGTCGCACGCAGTGCGGCATGTGTGGGCACGCACCTTCGCATAGAACAACTTTGCCTGCGCCGTCTCCTCGTCCTGAACGGTGCATGGTGTGTTCAGCGCTCCGAGGTTGGTTTTGGGTTGGGACGTACTCTTTGGATGAGGATCTTGCCGATTCTTACGCTCCGGCATACCTCCCTCAGGCCGGCTTCCATTGCCTGTTGCACCCGGGCTCTATGAGATGCTCGGTCGCTGTACTTCCTATAGATGCACGTACCTCTCCCGCGCGCAGGATGGACACTCCGCAGATCTTCCCCTCGAAGCCCACACCCTCATACGTCGCGCCCTGCCGCCCATGACTCCATTACTTCCCATCCGTGCGTTCCATGCGAGAATCGTAGACGTACCGTTGGAGTCGTAACCGTCTTGGGGATGACCGGGAGGTGGTTGAGGCCCTCCTCGACAAGCAGGCGGATGATGCGATCGGAGTAGAAGAGGAAGTCACCGCGGCTGGTCTCCTTGTCCCGGATGATGGTAAATAGCGCCTCGAGCTGGGCGGTCTGGGGGAGCGTGAAGACCGAGGGCGGGAGAGAGGCCGGAGTCGACTGCGAAGTGGGGGAGCTTGAGACGACCATGGTCACTGGTGCGGGTCGTGCGAGTCGTGAAGCTGGTTGTTCACAGTCAGAGTCTCAGTCGTGAACGTCGGTGCCAAGAAGGAGTGTTATCGATACAGACTGAGAGAGAGCGGAAGGCGGAGAGACGTGGTCCAGGTCAATCTTATAATCTTAAGTACAGTCGGATAGACATGACAGGCTGCTCCTAGCCGCCGATCATATCCATATCACCGCGCTCTCTTCGCGCTCGCCGGCAGACGTTCTACCGATGTCGTAGGACGTTCTCTTTATGTACCTGTACGGAGAGCGAGTCCAGTCTCAGCGAGATACTTACGCAGGCATTATCTCCGAACGCAGTATTTATACCCGCAGCCGTTTGGGCAATCGCGATTGGCGGATAGAACCTGGGGAGTGAAGGATGTCGTGAAGTCGAAATCAGTTACCGTGCGCTCGTAAAGCTTGTAGTTCAATATTTGGAACCGTCGGGAAGCCGCAGCGTGGCACGTCCTTGAAAGTACATGAATATCGAGTTCCTGGTAAATACATCATCGACGGTGCTTCCGGGTGCCATTTATATGGGCTCAAAACTCGCATATGGGATAGATGAATGGTCGGAAGGGAAAGAGTCAAAGACGGTGTGCCACGCCAGAGCCTATTACAAATACAGACGGTAACTAAGTCTGTATTTGTAGAGTAAGGATAGTCCCAATGACAAAATGTGCGACAGGCCCAGGACTATTTACACCACCAGGAGTACAATTTATGCTCTACAACTTCCAGCTGTTCTCATAACGTTAGGCCCCTCCGAGAAATTGTACATCACGTCGGTTGGCAGCGGCAATCCGTTTTTCACGCTCCATTGAGTCTCCGATGACCCACGTAAATAGCAGCGTTGTTGATTCGGTAGACGCCTGATTTCGGGGTGTTCCTCGGCTTGACCACCTTCAGCACTCCGCTTATGCGGCGATTTGCATAAAAAACGTAAAAGGGCCTATCGTTCTGAGAACAGCTGTCAAGTCCTACAAGTCCCAATATCGCTGACTAGACAAGTGGATCTTGGTCGGGATATGCTGCATCTCGCCAGTGAAGATCTGCGATCTCACGCAGCTTGTTATGGATGTGGGCACTTGTCGGAACTTTCCCACGACCATCCGGATGGATTAACATCTACTTACCATCTAATTGACCATCGGGGGCCATCTATTGACTTATCCGCACCATCGGAAAGCTATCTGGCACCATCTGCTTTGAATCTGGGGCGTCTGGAATATTTAAGTTATCTGGATTAATCCAGATGACCTGCGGAAAGTTCCGACATATTATTTGTCTGTTCCAGGGGTACCATGCCTCTGCGCCCTTACCACCGGCCGCCGCTTGCTCGTGTACGCCCGACGCGACAAACACCTTCAACCGATCCTCCAGACCACCTCCCGGCTCACGTGCAACACGGCAGCCAAGGTACCAGATGTCTGCAGCAGGCGGGAAGAGCTTGGCATACCTCCTCAGCTGCTCGAAAGGGTTGTCGGAGAGCTTGTTCTCGACAACGAGGATGACCTCATGGCTATCCTTCTGCGTTACCAGGAAGTCCGGGATACCGTGCAGTGCATGCCCGGACCCTCTTGGAGGCACGATACGGTTCATCGAGTCTAGCGAGTTCCCTCCGAGACCGATCATACTTCCGTGCTGCGTAAAGCCCGAGACGTTCGGGGGAGGACCGTCACTGGTAGACGTGCTGGGTGTGGTCGCATGGTCAGGAGACAGTTGGGCCCTCCTTGTGAGAGGAGGGAGATCTGCACTAAAAAACGCACCTATGCTTGAGCCCTCCACGTCTATGGCTGGCGACAAGCTGGGACCTCCAATGGGCGCTGTCGAGCGTGGAGTCGAGTGGAATGGAGGGGCGGAAGAGGAAGGAAACAGTCCAAAGTCAAGATCAACAGAGACAGTGGTATAGAAGCCGAGGGAGCGTCGTCGTAGAGAACGTCGGGACCGAAGAGTGTTTGCTGCACTTTACGCATGAGGACCTCCGACATCGAGCGGTCGCCGCGCCAGAGTTGGCTTCCTGAGCCTCGTACTGTTCGGCCATGCGCCCCACGATGTATGCGAGGAAGAAGGACGATTGCAGATCCTTCTGCGACGTTGTGCTCGGAACTTCGTATCGCACTTTATGATGCGGTGCGTTTTGGAAGGTGCCTCCTCAGGAAACTGACATTGCAGCAGGACACTCATGATTGCATTGACGGTAGACTCGTACCGTGGCGGGCGTATGTCACGCATCTCATTCCATACCCACATTGAATTTTTGTAGCGGGCCTGAGCGGTCATGGGGACATCTTGAGGAGGATGTTGATCTTGGTACTGTGCCACTGTCGTATCACTGTTAGGGGATCAGCGTTGTGAGTAAGTAACTGAGGAAGCGAATGTTGACGACCAGACTCACATGGGTTCAAATCATTCAATGTGGTCTTAGTGTCGCCGTTTTGCCATAATGTCGACGTGTTAGAGTAGTTCTGCTGCGCACTAGAGGGAGGGTGGTTGGAGTGGTCACAGCTGGCCAGTGGCTAGCGGTTGGTTCAATAGTGGGCTGAGGGCTCCGTCCGACCAGCCCGTAGTAGTAGTTACTAGTAGTAATCGGAGATTCATGCTTACATAAGAGCCGCCCATGTTGAACTCTGGGCGAACGCTCTTTAGACTTGGTCCCTTTCATCCACTCCTCATTTGACGATGTTCTCGATTCCGTCGAGCCCCACATTCACTCTCGACAACACTCGACTTCTACTACGATGCCTGACCTCGCGCCCTCGTCGGAACCGAAGGCTTTCGACATCTACATGTCGGGCTATCTCCTCACCCTTGACATGATCGCCCGCCTCTGTGTGCTCGCATACGGCGCCACCCCAGCCATTGTTAAGAACATGGGTCCGCTCGACACCGCATCTTGCTACTACTCGCTTCGCCGCACAATCGACGCTCCCACTCTCATCCGCATACCCTACAAGGATAAGGCTCAGGGAGGCAAGGTTGTCGATCGCTGGATCCTTCCCGGCAAGGTCGTTTTCTTCCCTCCTCGCACCACCCCTCCCCCTCTTTCATTCGACGACGAGACCCGAGCCTATTTGAACACCTGGCTGCCGCCAGACATCTTGCATACAGAAGCCTTCAAAGATATCCGCTTCGTAACGAGGCTCTGGCCTCGTGGTGAGCGCCGTACGTACCCAACTCCACTCAAGCTCCCAATTGTTCTCCTGACGCTTCCTTTAGCGACCGGTATCGTCCTGCATGCGGTACGAATGCACAACGAAGAATACCGTGAATTGCACCGCCAAGCGCAACAAGCCTGGCTTGAACGGACCAGGGGTCGTGGTCATGAGGATATGGAAATTGTATGTTCTCTCTAAAAAGTCCTTCCTTTTACATATCATGCTCATCTGCGGTACCATGGTCCATAGCCTCCTGCATTTCCTTTCGAATGGAAGGTCTAGTATACTGTCTATTGTCCATTTGTGATTCGTCTGTTTGTCCGCCGTCAGCTCATCTCCTTCAGGTCGTGTACAGTACTTATGCATCACTTCATGACTTGACGTAGTTCACGAATCATCTATTTGCATGTCCCTATTGTTGTCGCTGTCTTGTGTTTTCTGGACAAACTCTCAGGTCGTAGACACCCGGTCTGGCATATCATTTTAGAATACATAGCTGGTTATCTTATGAGCTCATGGATGCACTCACCAGCCATGCGTGTCCTGCCACGTTGACATCACGCGCACGGAGGATGATGAGCCTCCTAGAGGGCACGCGTGCATGCGAGGCACTGGCTCGTGAACGGAGACTCAGGCAGAGAGCGATCGGCGGCCCGGGGGGGGGGGGGGGGGGGGGGGGGCGGGGCGAGAAGGACCCTCCCCGTACGTCGAGATGAATGGAATGGGCAGACAATCGCGTCGGGGGAGAGACGGTGTACCTGTCGTACATCGGGGCCGCATTCTCGTCCGGGAACGACGAGTACCATTCTCGACCCGAACTTGACCCTGTACCTCTCCGTCCTGTCTCCGCGCAAGCGACAATCCTTCTCCTTCTCCCACCATGTCAACCGTACCCGACCAGCTGGCTGGCCAGGACAACCCCCTCGGGCTAGTTCGACCGCCGTACCATCTGTGAACCGCACAACGTCCGATATCGAAGACCTTGGTCAAACCACGGTGGTTCCTTGAGCGCGAATTGCTGCCGACTCTTCGGGGCGCTGCGGTACGTCATCGCAGAGCAGAGAGCTTGAAGATAGTTGAACCCTAGATCTCAGCTATTCTGCACATAGCAACGAAGCAACTGAAGAGATACGGTGTTGCAAGGCCGAGACGGCGGGCGAGTCGCACGTCCGGGCATAGAGGGCCAGCGTCTTTGAACGGAATCTTCGCGACCCTTCCGCTTGCCGACGACACGCAGGAAGCCAGCGCTCGAGTCGAAGTCGGTGCTGCAGCTGGAGGGCGTACTGAGCATGCTTACGCCAGTTGCAAGCCAAGCGATGGATGGGTTGCAACATTTGGTGCGTCATGAGATATGCTCACTCGCGACGCAGCAGTACTCGTTGATCGCGAAGTCGGGCTTTCCACGCCTTCCCCGGTCTAGTCTTCTCAATGACCCGCTTTCCATATGCTGATGCCGCGCTGTACCCATTCTTATCGCGCTCTTCTCTCTGAACCCTCTCGGCACATCCTCCAATCCCCATCTGCTATCAATAGCTTCTCTGCACATGCGGAGTGGGAACGGCCACGGTCCCCGTTTGTTTTTCAACCCAACATGCTGCTCGCGGCCGTCCCTCCCGCTCTCGTGCCCTTCCTCCAGCCAGGCCTCTCCTCCGAGTCTGCCTCCGACAACCATGTCCTCAGGCTCCCGGGAAGACCTCCCCGCCCACTCTCCCTTCGCGGACACCCCCTCAGCCCGGCAATCGGTGGCAGCGCCAGATGATAGCGTGGCCGCCACGCCGCTCCCAAATGCTTCCGCGGCCGCAGAAACCCTGCAGCCCGGCACGCCGCCTACGCCATATTCCAACCCCTTCTCCCCGCCAGACACTCCCGTGCGCACCTCGTACATTGGCGGCTCAACTCCTTCTCCCAATCCGTCCCGCCCGATCCTCACGGAGGACGCGAACCGGAACGAGTCCAATGCGCCCTTCACAGAAGCCGCGCTCCTTTCAGAAAAGCCTCGTCCCAATAACAAACGAAGACAGCTTTTCATCTGGCTAGGCGTTGGTGCGGCCGCGATCGTCGTGATTGTCCTCGCCGTTATTCTTCCTGTCTACTTCACCGTCATCAAGAAGAAGAGCGGCTCGGGCTCGGGCTCGCCGCATGGGTCGAGCGGAAGCAGCACGAACCCGGAGTCGCCCACAGGCGACACGTCTGGCGGCGATGGGTCGGTGATCACCCTCGCAGACGGCTCATCGTTCACGTACAGCAACAAGTTCGGCGGATTCTGTGCGTCTTCTGATCCAGACTCTCGTTCCCACCCGATACTAACTTTGATGCGTGACATCATATCTGACCCCCTTGTTTGTCGACATCTCGCCAACCTGCCATCTTGACTGCATGGGGTGGTCGTGCGCGCAGGGGTGGACGATCCGACGAATCCGTACAACAACAGTGCCCGACCCAACTCATGGACGCCTGCTCTGAACGAGCCATGGGACTACTCGAAGGACAGAATCTATGGCGTCAACCTTGGCGGCTGGCTTGTCCTCGAGCCATTTATAGTCCCCGCGCTCTTCGAGAAGTATCAGAATGTAACACCAAACCCAGCCATCCCGAGCGGACAGGCCGTCGACGAGTGGACACTTAGCGTTGCGATGCTGAACGATACGAGCGAGGGCGGGGGTATCGGGCAGCTCGAGGACCACTATAAGACGTTCATTGTGAGTATCGTGTGCGCCGAGGGGCTTCTGTTCGCCGCCCTTCACTCGCTTCCGTCCCCTGATCACCATACTCAACTCGTCCTTCCATCCACAGACGGAGCAAGACTTTGCCGAGATTGCTGGCGCGGGCCTCAATTGGATTCGCCTCCCCGTTCCCTACTGGGCAATTGAGACATGGCCCGGCGAGCCGTTCCTCGCGAAGACTGCATGGAACTACGTGCTTCTGGCGTTCAAGTGGGCGCGCAAGTACGGCCTCCGCATCTACCTCGAGCTGCACACCGTCCCAGGCTCGCAAAACGGGTATAACCATTCGGGCCGGTCGGGGCCCATCAACTTCCTCAACGGGTACATGGGTATCGCGAACGCGCAGCGGACGATGGACTACATCCGCTACATCGCCGAGTTCATCAGCCAGAACGAGTACGAGGATGTCGTGCCGATGTTTGGTATCATAAACGAGCCGCTCCTGGGCATCATTGGCCGAGATCAGTTGACGCGATTGTGAGTGTCCCCGATTGGTAGGGTTAAGACGCATCTCGGCTGAGTGCTGTTGGACGGGTAGCTACTTGCAGGCGCACGACATGATTCGGGATATCGTGAGTCCATAACGAGCATACTGCGTTCCCACCGGATCTGATCCTTCCGTCATAGACCGGAATTGGCAAGGGCGCGTACATTGTCATCCATGACGGCTTCCAGGGCACGGGCTCGTGGAAAGACTTCTTGCCCGGATCCGATGTACGTCACTCCCGAGGATCCTTCGTTCTACTCGGCTAACGGTATCTGCAGCGTATCATCTTGGACACCCATCCGTATGTGGTACGTGTTCATCTTGCAAGATATTCGTTTCTGGCGTGCTGACTGGCTTCGCAGGCCTTTGGCGGTGACTTCGACCACCCTCTCGACTTCTGGCCCTCGGTCGGATGCCAGGCATATTCGAATAACCAGTCGCAGCTCGACTTCGGTATCACGATCTCTGGCGAATTCAGCGGTGCGATCAACAATTGCGGCAAGTGGGTCATCGGCGTCGGGCAGAATTCCACATATGCCCAGTGTGATGTCTGGGACGACTGGCAGAACTGGACGCAGGATATGAAGACGGGCATCAAGAACTTCGTGATGTCACAGATGGACGGGATGGGTCTGCCAGGGTACTTCTTCTGGACGTGGAAGGTCGGCAACTCGTCCATTACGGGCAAGGTTGAGGCGCCGCTGTGGTCCTACAAGCTAGGATTGGACAACGGTACGTGTACTGGCTGTTCGGCACTGCGTGCCATGCTCACCAATTAATTAGGCTGGATGCCCACCGACCCCCGTGAAGCACAGGGACTGTGTGCGTCCCTTAACCTTGGTGGGACCACACCATGGAACGGTACCTACCAGCCATGGCAAACTGGCGGCTCTGGTGCCGGTACCATCGCTGCAACCGCCCTTGCTTCCTTCTCGCAGTATCCCCCGCCCGCGATCTCGAACGTCAACGGCGAGGATCCTGCCCAGCTGCCGATGTACACGGCGACGAGCGCGATACCGACTCTCCCGACGCCAAGCACGTTCACGGCTGCGACCACCACTGGGGGCGATGGTTGGGCCGACCCTGCGGACACGAGTCTCGCCGCGGCCCCGATTGCAGGGTGTGTGTATCCGAATGCGTGGGGCCCCGCGGCGGACGAGACGGCTGCGGTGTGTGGTGGGTCAACTGCTGCCGCACCAACGACTGCGGCCGCTACTCCTGCCCTCACTCCCCCAGCGATGGGCACTGTGTGAGGGACCAGTACGCTCTTTGCTTCTTCCGCGCACCATCGTCTCTACCTCGGACATCCTTCTCGTCTGCGCTCTGGACATTATTCTGGTACAGCTAGATGCAGACCACACGCAGAGGACTTGGACGCTTGCGACTGCTTAAAGTCGCGTACTTCAGCACTTGACCTATCATCTATGTAATGCTGTATCTATCGCCTACGTTTACGCGCACTCGAACGCTTTGTCTGTATTGCTGTCATTACCTACGTACGTACTTGCCTCACTTAGCCGCTACTCATGAACCCAACCCCGGATCTCGCCCATGCTGTCCTTATTACCATCCATATACCGACACACGAACATATATCCGAGTCGCTTCCGCTGTCCATAGTTACGTAGCTACAATTTTGACATTGACTTCTCCGATGTCGGCAGTGTGAGCAAGTCTGTATCATGTACGAGTACAGCGATCGTGGCCCGTGGGTAGTCGCGTCTGCAACGGACTACTAGTACTATGCACGAATCCGCCGAGATGAACGCACGACGTACCGCTGGAATGCTGATAGGTGCACTATACGCACCTATGTGAGATGCCACATTGGCTGCCTGTGACCGTGGCGTATCGTGCGGCACACCGTTGTTGAACGCGCATAGTGCACATTGTCGGAGACTACAATACAACATCCAAGACAAACCTAGGAACAATGGTGCATACAGAGAATCTGCCAGACGATGAATGGAGATGGGAGCAGTCGTGATATCGTTATGTCCGCCGGGATGTGTTCTCTTCCGTGTCGGAGTATGTATGGGGTGAGCGCGGTTCCCTCAACATCTAGTCCCAAAACGCGTCAGAGGAGCACGATTAGGCAGAGCAAGCCGTACTCACAATGCGGATGGGAACGGCCGGGCCATCCCAGAGCGGGTTATCAATGCCTAGCCAGTCTTCCGCCACGAGCCTGTATCCGACGGTCTCGTAGAAACCTTGAGCATCCCCGGTAATGACGTATGTCTTCCGTCCTTGAGCATCGGCCTAGTGGCAACGTCAATATCCGGGAAGCCGATGAGAAGAATGTGAGTGATTGACGAACCATGTCGTGCACAGTCTTGACAAGGGCGGTCGCGTAGCCTCGGCCTTGCTTCGAGGGCGCCGTGGCCAGCCCTTGGATTTCTAGCATCTCGTCGATCTCTGGGCCAAGTGCAAGTTTGACCAGTGTTGCGACAATGATACGGAACTCCATTTTCCTCTGGCCACGTGCGTGAGTACATTTGTTGCATGCCATGGGGCTGCGGGAGACAGAGATGGTTATAGTACCTTTTGCAGCTCCGGTGGATCGCCTCTCCTCAATATTGGACTGATTGTCTTCGTTATAGGACCCGGTTCATTATTTCCCGGTACGCCGCTAGAGACCGGCCCTCAGGACACACAGTGCTCGGGTTTGATGGAGTGAACGTACAAGAGGAGGATCGCGTCGCCGTGGTCGATGGTGAGGATGCGCCGTGATCGTATGGCTTCTGCGAAACCGACGGTCACAGAAATAGTTGCACGAGACTCTCGACAGGCTGCAGGGTCTGCATCCTATCGAGGGAGGCGATCAGGAAGAACGTCATCTATGGTTAGAAGCCCGCCGACCAACCTCGAAGTACCGTTGCATTGTGTTGTTGCGGAAGGCCTGGTGAGTAGCATGCACGGCCCACGGAACATCGCCTATAAGGAAGACGCATTTAGACCTCAGCCCGCATCGCACGAGAAATAGATTTAAGACTTACGATATCGCAATGGTCTGACTGTCGCCTCTTGCTTGGTGCATGTCGGGCGCCTTTGTGCGAGCAGTCCATTACGTTCGTTGCGTCTTGGGCGACCCATGGCCACTGTGCAGATCATCATGGTAAGCGGAGGTCAATATGTACTATGTCCAGAACCGCGCCCGCAGCAGATAATGAATGGAGGTTGGGCGCGCAGACGCGACAGATGGCGTCTCAGACGAGAAGTTGTGGATGTGACTGCGCAGCTTGGCACCACGGAGAAGCACCAGAAGACGAGCATTTGCTGATCGTAGTCTGTCTCGAGTCGGGCCGAGGTGCCCTGGACGCGTCACCAGTGTGTCTGTATGTGTTGTATCTTGCCTTGCCGCAGAAATCGCGCAGCGGTGCTGCGGTGTGGACCGCGAGGTGTACCTGCAGATTCTGCGGGGTCGGGCGGTCAGCCTGAGCGTGGGCCGCAGTACTTGATCCGCATGCTCGACGAAGGCGTCAAAATCGCAGTCGAGTTCTCGGGTATGTGCAGCTTATCCTATGTACGGTCGTAGCAGGAGGCCGCATGTTCGAGGTCTGAAGATGAAGGAGGAGTTGCGCAAGTATCGGCGCTAGATGCCGCCCAAAGAAGCAGCGCATACAGGTTGAACAGGGTTGAACTTACATAAGTGAACCTCCTACTTCTGACCGTCGTTTCGAGGGCCCCCAGCGATTCAGATCTCTGTAGGATACATCCTATGAGATGCGTCGCACCAACGCATTCAATCTTGAACGTGCTCGTTAGGATGCACTGAGGACCGCGCGTAGGCTCTGAGTCTCTAGATCCGACGCCAATTCCTTCTCCACATCCACGAACCCCGGGCCCCCCGCCGACTTGGGCTCCCTCACCATCTAGCGTGAATTCAGTCAGAGAAACCACGCACAACCTATGTTCGTTCCGACTCACTATACGAAGTGGCACAGGGTCACCCGTCCACGTAGAATTGTCCACGCCGCCCAATCCTCTACGACGAGGACGTAGCCAAGCTCTTCATAGAACCACTTCGCGTCGTCCGTGATCACATATACCGCACGACCCTTCGCATCAGCCTATTGCAGCACAAACAACACCTCAATAAGCACATTTGCGAGCATGCATAGTTCATGATGTGAGGTCTCACCATCTCATTAAGAACCCTTACGAGGGCGGTGGCGTATCCATGTCCTTGCCTGGCCGGCGCAGTCGCCAGGCCTGCGAGCTCTATCATGTCGTTGACCCTGTCACCCAGCGCCGACTTGAACATAGCTCTCAACTTCGTCCCGACCTCCTCTTCCCTCTGTGTGACAGTCGAGATGTGCGGCCAGTGTCAGATGCAGCGTATCGACGTTGTCGTTCGTAAACGAACCTTGCGCGCCTCGGTAGACTTGAAAGGGTCGAACAACACACTGATCCAGGTCACCAGCCGTCCGCTCCTCTTCTCTCCAGCTTCGCGGCTGTAGACAACAAGCTGTGGTCAACTTATCGTCCGAGATAACGAGGACATGGAGCGCACAATACGTACTACGACAAATTGGAGTCGCCATTGTTGACTGTATATACGCGACCTCGGCGCACCTCGTCCGCATAGTTCAAGGCAATCAATAGCTTCTTGCGCGATGCTGACAACGGCGTCGAATCAACTTCCTATAGAAAGGTCGTGAAGATTAAGAAAGTGCTCCCTGCCAGTGTATAAGTAGTGAAGGAGAACTAACGTCGACGTAGCGCACTGTAGACTCGACACGAGTTGCGGTATAGGTGTTACTGGCTGCTTGAGGTACATTGGCTGTGTCCGCGTCCGACCGCAGCCCAATAAGTCGCTATAACCGATTGTGTGGACTAATACGTAGGATTTGACTCACAGTATCGCAACGGCTTCACCTCGATGTCGTCGTCCAAAGTCTGGAAGCTCCCGTAAGTCGAAGGCTCGCGTTCAGTAGAGCAGCCTTCTCATCGTCGTGGTCGTAGGCAGCCATGCTGTGTACTGCACTGCGCAGGAGTAGCGGTTCAAGCGTTGTCGGGTCGTCCTTCGCCCACTCAATAAACCCGTCAATCGTCTGCCTAGGGGAGACAAGGTTCAAGCATCCACATGGATGCTCGACCTTGCTCGACATGTTGCGGAATGAGCGCCCCGCAGTATCGACTTGTTCCCACCACGCCAGGCACCATGTGTTGCATCAGCCTGAGCGTGGGCCGCAGTACTTGGTCCGCATGTTCGACGATGGATGTGTTCGACTCGCAATCGAGGCCTCGGGTATGTGCAGTGACGGTCTTATGTGCGTTCGTACTACGAGGAGGCTGCGTGTCCAGAAGAATGCAAGGACTCGGAACGACTGTCCACACGGGGATCAGCACGCAGCCGCTGAGCCCAGGCTCAGCGTACACGCACCTACTCTGTTGTAGTGCAAGGATAGATGGCCTCCTCGATACGTATCTCCGACGAGTTTGCAACTCAAGATCCGAGTCCAGGAGGAGGAGGGAGTCTAGGTAACGCTGCAGGCGCCTCCTTGGAGTTGTGCGCCACAGCCACAGCAAGCACGTTACGGAAGCGGGATGACCACTGCTTGTCCTCTAGAGTCTACTGTCTACCCCGTGTCTACCTCCCTGCATTGTCCTCGTTCTTCTCTTTACATTCGCTACTCGACTCTGGTTTCGCACATTCTCTAACTTATCTGTCGCACTTGCTACCGCTCAGGCCGGTTGCCTCACGCACCACTATGCTCGCCTTCGCGCGGCTCTCGTTCTCTCTTCTCGTCTCTTCCGTTATCCTTGCCTCCACCGCACTCCCGGTCGAGTCCTCAGAAACGGAACTGCTTGTGCTCACCCCGGATGACTTCGATTCTACCGTAGCAAATGGTGTTTGGTGAGTACTACAACACATCTCAGCACGCGCGTCCGCTGACAGATGGTGCCACCTCGACCCCCAGGTTCATCGAGCACTTCTCACCGTACTGCCGCCATTGTCGCGACTTCGCCCCGACGTGGACCCAGCTTGTGGAGGAGACCGAGAAGAAGGCCGATCCAGGTATCCGTCTCGCGCAGGTCAACTGCGCCGTGCATGGAGGTGCGTTTGTCAGCTCGTGTGCCCCGGGCGCAGTCCCGTCTGACACCTCCCGGAGACCTCTGCCGAAAGAATGGCGTCGAAGGATACCCCCAGATGAACTTATACCGTGATGGGAAGTTTGTTGAGACGTTCCGGCAGTCCCGGGACATCGACATCCTTACAAAGTATATCACTGCCAATGCCGAGCCTCGCAACCCTCCTGCCCCCGAGCCGCCTGCTGAAGACTCACCCGCCGCTGCATCAGAGGACGACGCTTTACTGGACGAGGTTGTGCATCGGGAAGATGTGAACCCGGACGGTGTCGTGCTTTCGTTGAATGAGAAGAACTTCCAGCAGACGGTCGACAAGGGCCATGTCTTCGTCAAGTTTTTTGCGCCTTGGTACGTTCCTCCGCCTGCTGCATTCGCTCACTTGCCAACCGGATTGTGAACGTAGGTGCGGACACTGCAAGAAGCTAGCCCCATTCTGGACTCAATTAGGCAGCGCCATGCGGAACAAGCTTAACATCGCCGAGGTGGACTGCGAGTCGCACAGTGCGTTATGCAAGCAGGAAGGTATTACTGGTTACCCGATGCTCTACTACTACGGTGGCAAGGGCGCTGGAAAGACGGAGTACACCGGTGGACGCAAGCTTGAGCAACTGAAGGCATTCGCGGACAAAGTCTCTGGCCCGTACGTAATCCTGTCGGTCAATCGTAGGAACTGTCGCTCACTCCTTCTGCAGTGGTGTCCAGGAACTCAAGTACGGTGAGCTGGAGACTCGCGTCGCTGAGCAGCCCGTACTCTACCTGTTCCTGCACTCGCCGTCAGACAAAGCCCTCTTCGTACGTCATCTTGTCGATCTCAACAAACTGCCTCTGACAACCCCTATAGAAGCAGGTCATCGAGGCATCGAATGTCCTATTTGGTTCACCTTCGCTGTACACGTCTACCTCGTCCTCGTTTTACGACCACTTCAACATTCAGCCCGGCACCGCCGCTATCCTTGCCCTGAAGGACCACGACCCTACAGCACCTGCCGCCGTGTACACGATCAGCAAGCCTCTCTCCACGCAGACCGAGAAGCAAAAGCTTGTTGACTGGGTATGCGTGGGCGTCGTTGCCGTGACTTCTGTTGCTGATAGTTGTCTCTTTGCAGTTCATCCGCAACCGCCTCCCAGGCGCCGTCGAGCTTGACTCGGACAACTTCCAGGATGTCATGAATGCTCCGCACAAGCCGCTCGTTGTGATCACCGCGACTTCGGGGAAGGACAAGGAGCAAATTGCGAGAGAAGTCACTAACCTCGCGCGCAAGTGGCGCGACGCGAAGGAGCAGGCGCCGGTTGTCTTCACATGGATGGACGCGGACAAGTGGGGCAGCTGGTTGAAGAGCATGTACGGAATTAAGGCGAACATGCTTCCTAGAGCTGTGGTTGCCAACCACTCGGTGAGTGGTTAACGAATCCGGTAGGTATATGGCTGCTGACGACACTGATACTATGTGCAGAGTCTGGTGTACTACGACATCGATCCCTTTGGCGAGCCGGTCAAGTTGACTGCGGCGAGTCTGTTCCCGACAATTAACGGTGCAGCCAGGGGCACTCTTGCGCACAAGAACTCGGAGAATATGGTCGAGCGTCTGGCTAGGGTGTGTCCAGCTCATCTGTCTCATTCTCGTGCCCTTCCTGACGCGCCATCATAGTATCTGAACGGCAAGCTGATCGCGCTCGAGCTGTACGTGGTGAACAACCCGTGGCACACCGCCTTCTTTGCCATGATTGGCATGGTTGGACTGGGACTGGGTGTCAGGAAGCTCCTTGCTGAGTCTGATGAAGCGAGGGAAGGGAACTACCTGCGTAAGGGGGATCGGTTAGATTAGTATGGGTCTGTCTTTTCTGGAGCTGCTGCTGGGTGTATGATATATTGTATACGGTTGTGCTTGCGAGACCTAGAATCAGAGCTCAAGTTGAAGGTAATGGTTCATTTCAACTCTCAGTCAGGTTAGTACTCAGTACTCAGTACCGAGTCAGACTCATTGTCCGTGGTGAAGAAACGGTTCAAAGGTCCTGAGCTCTCGCTTGTGCAACTGGCGCCTGTGGTGCGATACGCGATCACGTGTGCTACGCGCGAGAGCGAAAGCGAACATTGACGCCGGAAAGGCGTGGTTGTTGTTTCCCGACGTTCATGTCCATCGCTTGCAAGTCCAGCCCGTAGTCGCCCTCCCCTTTCTCCTCCATCACCGCAACACCTGGGCGACCCACACTCAACCACCTCTCCGACAACATTACCACCGACGATGTGGTCTAAAATCAGCAGTGCACTCAAGCGTCCCGAGACACCCGCACAAGACTTCGACGCCGACGACAGGCTGCAACCACAAACAGTCCTCTCCACCGTCTTCGACCGCCATCCGAACCTCTCTAACTTCCACGATCCCAACGAGGTTCCCTTTCCCTCACCAAGTCCACCAGCATCCCCCTCGAAGCACGGCCGTCGAGGCATCTTCAAGCGTACCCCCAAGACCACCAGCGAGAATGACCAAGTCCCCCACCTCCCCATCAAGCTCTCCATTCCCCATCTTAAGAAAGTTAAGTCATCCTTACATGGCTCTACTGGTGAGTCCCTCCTTTCCCTCGTCGTCTGTCTGGGATATGCGTCGCTCCCTGGGAATATCTCGTCTTGAGCATTACGCTCATGACGTACGACATACTTCGGCTATTCCAGGGAGTGCCTTTACACTCCCCCTCTTTGAGATAATGATTGTCTGATGGAGTAACTGACTTGTTCTCCCCAGCTTCGGACGCCTCATCAATAAGTCGAGCGTCCACGGACTCGAGCCAGCAGAGGCAGTCCCAGGACTCCATTCGTCCACAGTTGCACGACCTCGCCGCGCGTACTCCCATTACTCCTACCGCAGACGGCCGCTTCAGCTCAATACGTTCTATACTCCGCGATGGTAATACGCCTGCTACAGGGCAGAGCGTCCGCTTCTTCTCTCGCGACGCCTACAAGACAATCACTCCTGATATCTCCAACGCCAGCGCAAGTGGGAGCGAACCCGAGCCGGCCTCCTTCGGTGTGCGCATGAAGGCTACCAGTAGCACTCCTATACGTCCCACCCTTCAGGACGTCTTCTCCCCTCCGCAGTTGTCGAACTTGAAACCTCTTCCTCCACCCAACGATTCGAACATCTTCGACCTGTCCCAGGACATCGACCTCCCGCCTATACCCATCAGTAAAGACTCGGTTCCCCTCCTCGACAACGCCATCGAGATACCTTCTGACTGCCGACACTGAGGGCACTGTTCTTCGTATGGAGCCTGACGGCGAATTCCGATCCAGTACCCCGTCCAAGCATGACAGGAGCCAGTCCTTCAGCTTCGGGCAGACGGTCTTCCACTCAATCGGCGCTGCAATTCGGGATTCGCCTGCGTCCAACGCCAGCTCTTCAAGCTCGAGGCGGGGTTCCCTCAAGCCCAAAGGCAACCGCAATCGGGCCTACAGCGACACTGTGTTCCACTCGATGCTGCAAGCCCCGTTGACGCCGCAGAAAGAGAATGTCGCCCCTGAGGCCGACATCGACGACCGCTCGAATAGCGCCCTCGTCCTATACCCCGCGCCCGACTCCCCGGAGAAGGGGAAGGAGAAGGACCCCTTCGGAGCGCACTCGACGGCGTACTACACTCCCGGAACTGGTGTGCCTCCTACCCCACCTCAAGCCGTTCAGGCGCATGGTCGCAAAGCATCCCGCGAAGAGGATCTCATTCTGTCCCTTCGCACACAGCTCGCGCTACAGACCGAGCTCTGTGCCCAGTACGAGGTCGACCTCCGAGGCAAGGACGAACTGATGCGCTTGCTCCAATCCCGCTTCGAGGAATGCGGACGTGAGTGCGAGCGACGGAAGAATGTCATCCGTGGCTGGCGCAAACGCGTCGCTGATCTCGAGCGCTGTGTCCAGAACTTGCAGCTGGAGGTCGAGCGCAGCAGGGAGGAGAGCATGGAACGGAGTGTCATGGACGAAGCCAGCGGATATGCGCTGCGCGCCCTGCACGGGAAAATGGAGGCCTTGGAGCGCGAGAAGGCCGAGTTGGAGAAACGCGAGCGGTCCGCTGTCGAGGAGCTCCAGGCCACCCGGGACGAACTCTACGGCACGAAGGAGGAACTGTCCCGGAGAGATGATGCGGAGCGCGAGCTCAATGACGGTATCGCACGCGCACGGGAGCAGATGGAGTCGATGGACGTCAGCATGAGTCTCGAGGAGGGCGAGCGATCCCGCGTGTTCTCGACTGCGGCGTGGGACGAGGAGCGCAAGGCTCTCACCGCTGCTAACGAGGCGTTGCGCGCGGAGCAGCTTACGCTCGAGACTCAGCTTACGGATGCGCGCGATGAGGCGCTGAAGAAGGATAACGAGCTGAGCGTCCTCAAGGCTGAGCTCGAGGCGCAGTGGCGCAACACGGAGACGCAGAGCGAGAAGATCACAGAGCTGGAGAAGGAGAAGGAGGAGCTGCACGGCGAGGTCGAGGCCCTTAACGCCAGAATCGGAGAGATGGAGGTCGAGTGGGCGCAGTCGGAGAACAGGAAGAACGAGCTCGAAGCAGAAGCTCTGGAGCTCTGGGGCGTGAAGGAGGAGCTCGAGAAGGAGCGAAACGAGGTGAGCCGCCATGGATCAGGATCAGTAGGCGCGTATGGAGGTGCTAACGTGCATGTCTCTCTGCAGCTTGAGGAGCAGCTTCGCGCCGAGCAAGAGCACTCGGAAGAGCTCACAGCTGCTCTTCGTGAACGTGAGGACAAGGTCACGGCTCTCGAGCAGGAGCACAAGTTCGCTCTGGACCGCGCGTCACGCGTCGAGTCCCGTCTCCGTGAACGTGAAGCGGAGCTCTCCGACCTGATGAAGAAGCAGTCCGAGCGCGAGGACGACGCAGAGAATGCGCAGAGCGAGATTGCCAAGATGAAGCGCGAGCATGCGCGCATTGTCAACGAGCAGAGCCGCACGCTGCAAGATGTCGTCGCCCGAGAGGTCGAGGCGCGTGCTGCTATGGAGGCGATGGTACGGGAGAAGGCGGAGACGGACGTGCAAGTCAACAGCCTTAAGGAGCGGACCAACGCACTCACTGCGGAAATGGAGAGGCTCAGGCGGCAGGTGCATGAACTCCAGCAGGAGAGCGCGGACAAAGAAGTCAAGTTGGTTCAGTTCGCGAAGCAGCGTGCGCAGGACAAGGAGGACCTCAACGGGCTCAACATCGCCCTGGACTCGAAGCAGCAAGAGCTCGAGCTGGTAAGCATTTCGGTTCTTCCTTTCCTATACGTTTGCTGACATTGGTTGCTCTGCAGCTCAAGAGGCGCATGAGCGTCCGTGGCACTGCCGGTGGTACTCCCGCATCCACGGCCAAGGTCCCCGCTCCCCGTCGCGAGTCTTCTATCTTCGGTACTCCTAGTGTCGCTTCTCGGCCGCCTTCTGTCTTGTCCGACACTGGCAGCACAACCAAGGACCGTCGCATGAGTGAGACTCCCTCCACAATCACTGCAAAGGCTGCGCTGGGAAGGAGCATACGTGCGAATGGCCCGACTAGTGCCTCTACCGCCAAGCGTGCCATCGATGGCGCCATGGGTCCCCCACCCTCTGTTGTCCGCAGCCAGTCCGCTACTGCCGCTACGCCTACACGTATTCCTTCGGGTCCTAGCGCTCGCGCGACGCCGAGCACTATCAAGGCCGCGGCGAACCCTCGTCGCATGTCCGCGTCCATACTCGATTCCTCCAAGTTGCGTCAGTCGACGTCGAGCCAGGAGAGGCTCCAGAAGCTCGAAAGGCTGCCCTCCGTCTCTTCCGCGAGCGAACCGGAGAAGGAGAACTCGGCGCCATCTTCGACGTCGAGCCTGAGCTCGTCTACTGCGTCCTCGACTGCGAAGGCGACGCGGAGGATGAGCGCGATGCCTGCGTAAGCGCAGCGAAACCATAAGAGGTACCGCAGTGGGTATTATCCTTATCGAATGTTGACGGCTGTCGCTGTCGCGTTGGTGGACAATGTTGCTTTGAGTATGCTTCCGTGCAAACATACCCCCTCATCATCTGTATTGATACGTATAGTCTCGCATCTCATCACCAGCATATCGCATCTACTCATACTCATCTAACATGCATTCCACTACATCCACCTCCCCTTCCCTCACCCTCAGCACATCTGCTCGCAAAGGCCCATCATGTGGGCCTTTTGCACATGAGCAGTCGCCCGCTGGGTCCTCTACATCTGTCACAACGTTAGCATCCACTCCATGCGTCCCGTCTCTCTCGCCTTGAACTTATGCAGTTATGTACTTCGTTTTCGCTGTGTACCTGATATCGCTGCTCTCGTCCCCTCCCCGTTCATCTCGACTCTCGATCTCCATTCATCTTCGTCCCCGTTCCGATCTCCGTCCCCTACTGTCCTCAATCGCCCTTTCGCTTGTGCATGTTATTGGACTTGAGCGCTGTCAGCTTTGCGCGCATTCGACTCGTTGCGTCTTCACCCACCTAGGGCCCTAGTACTGTTTGTGCGTATGCGTCTGCAATTGAATTATAGGTGTCGAATACATATACACGAGTATCGTCCTTGTACGCTCATCTACAGTGCTACAAATATTACAGCGTGCGATACATGGGTTCCGGGAGCATCCAGGCCCAAACAACCTTAAGGTGGCGAATAGATGTTACTGACGTGTTCCAACCGTGAGACGGTCATTCGATGAAGTCTGCGTCTGCGTCAAGCAAGTCCCATCCCTCGTCCTCTTCGACTATCCGCTCGGTCTTCACTTCTTTCGTACGTCCGCTCGTGCCCCTGGCACGGACCCGCGCTGGCGTCGCCGCGGTCGCCTGCAGGAGCTGGCTGAAGTCGAGCGGGAAGCTCGCGGGGGTGGGAGGGGGAAGCAGCGGGCGCGTCGCATGGGCACGCCGGCCGAGTTCCGGCGAGCAGCAGACGGCCCATAGGTTACCGAGGACATCGCCGGCGTGCGCGAGGGGCACGTCGACGGCCTGCGTGTGCGCGAGGTAGCAGACGTTGTAGAGGAGCATGGCGAGCGCGGTTGTGAATGCGCTGCCTGGGGAGGAGGAGGTGCTTGGCGGGGGCGCGGATGCTAGCTGCGAGTCTGCGAGCGAGCCAGAGAGGGAGGTGGTGCGTTGTGGGTTGGGTGCGCTTGGCGAGGGCGGAGAGGACGAGAGGGCCGAGGCGGGAGTGGTAGATGCGCGGTGGGAGGTGGGGCGAGAAGAGGAGGATGAGGATGAGGGAGAGGCGGCGGAGCTTGGAAAGGCTACTGGTGGTGCGGACGATACGTGAAGAGGTTGCTTCGTGGACCATCTGAATTTGGAACAGCGTCAGTAAGACTCTGTCTGTCTGAAGATGAGGGTCAAACGAACCGTGCCCATCCACCACTCTCGCCGCCGCGTATGGCACCAATCCATGGAATCCCAACACCCAATGGTCCGCTTCCTTTGGCAGGGCTTGAGGGTGCTGTGGAAGAGCGACTCCACACAATCTCGAAGGGAAGCTTGATGCCAAGGTAGAAGGCCAGCAACGTAACAAAATGTATGGTGTGCGTGAGGACAGCATTGATGTGGTCTGGGGGATATCCTGCACAGAGCGATGTTGGGCAACTCATCGCTAGCACGTAATCGAGTAGCGGGACTTACGACGAATATCGCCTGGCACAGGCAGTACAAGCCCTCCGATCGTCCACTCCCCCTTCGTGCCGGCCTTTCCTCCCAGAGGCGGCCGTCCGCCCACCTCGACAACGCTGAATACCTCCACGAGCTCCTGGACAAGCCCGGAACGTGCTCGCGCTATTGCGTCAGACATTTGCGACATTTGTGCTTGCAGCTCTTCGATCTGTCGGACAACAGGGTCCACGCCGCGCATGGGGATGGGCGTCCCATAAGGAGCACTGCCAGAAATGACGCGTCCTTGAGTAGGGCCATATGCATGCGACTGCGCTCCGGAGATCAATGAGGGCCGGGAGTAGCTCTGCGGTGGCGTTGTTGCAACCGAGAGGGGGGAGCGGAGGCCTTGAGGAGAGGTCGACGTGAAGTAGTTGGTGCTCAGAGGTCGGGTGGCTGAGGAGAGTGGGCGTGGCACTGGCGATGCACTGGATGGGGGTGGAGTTGAGGAATGGGAAGAGAGTGAAGAGTTCGGCCGATGAGATATCGGGCGACTGGCTTGCGGAGACGTGGATATGGGTGCGTGGGGAGGAGAGGCGGAGGTAGAAGGAGTAGAGGAGGCATGAGCATGGAGGATGGTGGAGGTTGCAATAGCAAGTGTACGCCTGCGTGTTGCAAGCGAGCTGCGCAGCTTCTGTATCCGATCGCGTACTGCACAGGAGATTATTGGATGAAGTCTCGGGAGAGGGGGGGGAGGGGGTGAAGCACGCACGATTGTCGTTCGTTGACCTGATCTGGTTGACCCCGTCCCACAGCTCTTGTACCCTCTCCTCTCTGCCTTTGAGCTCAGAACGTCTCAAACGTGCGGGATCTACGACATTCGTGAGGGATTTCTCCGCAGACGCTATGTGAGCGTCTCTCTCGGCAGCAGCATGCTGGGTTTGTAATCGCAGCGACAGTAGGCTGGAAGGAGACCAGGAAGTGATTCGATCAGCGCGGTGTCTATAATGGTAGTGAGCAAATATTACGCACTGTTGTCTGAGGCAATTCTCGCAGAAAAACTGTCGTTGTCTGAGTTCACAGTTCTGGCACTCCATGCACGATCCGCGGATCGCCGATCGAGGATGTGTATACGTCTAGCAGCTCCGAGAGAGTCAAGCCAGATCTGAAGCAGGGGTATAAATCCAGAAGAAAGCGTCAGCAAGAGACACGAGAGTCGGTGGAAGAGGGGAGAAGCACGCAGACAGGGTACGTGGTGGATCAGGTCCAAGTCACGCCTCAAGCGCAGAGCCGCGTGTCGTCACCCGTAACGCGACCTCCTACGCGGTCACATGACGCCGCCAGAGCTCACCCTAGTAGTATTCTGCGCGTTGCTCCCAAAGCAAAGTATATACTGGGCCCAGCTCTGGGCTGGAGAGTACTCAGGAAGCTACGCGGGGAACTCAGGGAGAGTCTTGAATATTGCAACTTGAAACTAATGTTCTCATAAGTAGCATGTCCTGTGTCTCGCCTGTATCATGCAGTGAAGACCCTATGGAAGTACATAAGACCAGCGTATCTGATGCTGGGGGTATGGATATCTCTCGAGTCTCCTTCGGTTTAGGCTCGTAGTAAGGCTCGAGGAGGTTGCACGCACCCCAAGCGCACGGGCGCTAGTATTACCATATGTAGCGCAAGCTGTGGCGGAACTCTCACGGACCACGGTTGGCCAGCTGGCACTGGGCAGCAAGTCTCAGCACCGAATCGTCTCCCTCGACTTCAGTCCTACTCGAGTCCCACTGTGCACGAACCTCGCGGAAAGTAATTAGTAGGTTACGTCGAATACTACTCTCAATGATGTCTGCCTCTACAACGCATTCCTGAGGCGCAGTGAGCTTCGCGTTGTCTCCTAATGTGATCATTCTGTCACTCACCCCAGCTTTTACTCTTCCGCAGCAATCAGCAAGGACGTCCCGCAGGTGCATGGACAGCATAAAATGGCCACCGCTTTCCCCAATCCCCGGCTGATCTTGCTGGCGCCTGCAATTGTACCTGAGGTGTGCCACACGAGAATCGTCAGGTCGTTAGATCACAGTCGGACTTGACGGCCTGAAGAGAGGCTCACCGGAGACCACGTAGAGGTACCCCTTCCCGATGCTCTTGGGGATGGCGAGGAGAGCAGACCCAGCGCTGTTCGAACACGGTCAGTCTTGACGAATATACGGACGCATATAGGCTGACCTCATGTTATCTCAACGTAGTGAACTGTGGACTGCAGGGGTGTTTTTGTGCTCAAGCTGAGAAGAATCGACACGCTAGGTGGGGGATTGAAGCGCAAGAATGTTCGCCCGATCGTCGTCGCGTCCGGCCTTTTCTTTGCTACATGGCACAGCCCGGGCACCATCTTCGTTTGGATCCCATCATCGAGTAGGCAGCGGCAGTCTGTCGCCATCAAGGATGCCGTCAAACATCAGATCCTGCAGGTATATCCCTCTCGCTGCCTTCAACAGCTACGAAGCTATAAATACGCTGCTGGGTTCGCGCGTAGTACCTGTCAGTATGTCTGGTTGATCTTTGTGAGCTAACTACACAAGTTGATACTGAACTACTGCACAGCTTCACCCCGGGAACCTATCTAAGAATCGCTCCCCGGATCTATGGAGCGTTGCACATCCATCTCGCTAGTAAGTCACGTCACTATATACCCATCACTCCTCCACAAGCTTTACTGTAGTTGCGTCCGGCACAGCTTACCGCGCGCTTGAAATTGCGGTTCTCTTGCTCCTGTCCTACACTGCCGGTGAGTCTGCCATAATCTTGGTTAAGCCAGGCCGTGTCCTCATAGGCTGCGTCAGCTCTTTGTCTATGGAGCAGTTCTGTCTGCGATTTCGGACCGGCCCTGACGCGTCGACTTCTCGAAACGGTACTTACTCTTGGTCGATGGAAAGGGTGTACGATCATCAACTATGTCTTCACACCTCATAATGGTAAGCACGTCTCTCCACAAGGTGCATAGGGCTCGAACTCTGTCCACTTCCACGGCTTGCATCACTTGTTTCTCGCGTCACTGATGATGCCGGGGTGGACTGCTATGGTCCGCCTGCGCACTGCACCGAAGGGTAGCGCTCAGCATTCATGCATATCATATCTATGTTCACAGTAACAATCCAGGCTCAACTTCAGTGATGGCGGCCGCGAGCTGTCAACGGGCCATAGTAGGGCCCCCTATAGACTACTCTTCTCCTTCGCTTCGGCCGCCCTCCGCTCTGCTACCCACACGGACACGTTGGAATTGTGGCGGCCGCGGCGGCCTCTACCTCGATCGCGAGTTTGGTCCCAGGCTTGTGCGGTTTGCGCGGCTCGTTGCGGGGCTGGTCCTACCGGCTCCTACCGGTCGACCTACCATGCCAACTTGGCCCTGATGTCGGCGCACTGTTGAGTCCATACTGGTCGAAGATCCTCTGATGAGTATCCACACCAGCAGACAGCAGGCTGCAGCCAAGCTGCAGCAGACACAAGGTCACATCGCGTCCCAAGCCGACGCGCGGGAAGTCCGAAAGATGCAAGAAAGATGCGGTTGGGCCGAGTTGGCTGCGGACGGGTGGCGGAATA
Source organism: Cerioporus squamosus (assembly GCA_022592435.1). Taxonomy (NCBI): domain Eukaryota; kingdom Fungi; phylum Basidiomycota; class Agaricomycetes; order Polyporales; family Polyporaceae; genus Cerioporus; species Cerioporus squamosus. The sequence continues at coordinate 101,499 of JABYQS010000057.1, forward strand.
TGTTTTCCGACATATGATCGCCTTCGGCAACGCGCGCTTCTAGCTGCCCCAGTTCTGCACCCCTCACGGCGTCTCTCCATTGCGTAGCTCTCCAATGCCTCGCGATTCGCGAAGATGGCTACTTACTGAGCGACTGATGGAGTACAGAATTGCCAGGTGGAGACGTTTCTGATGCTCGACTCCTTTGGTCCCTTCCGCTCACCACGACGATTTTCCCTGACAATTTCGAAGTCGGATTGTTTCTCGAGCAAAAGATTGCAGTTCAAGCGTCTTCGCACTGCGTCTGGCTCGAGCTAGACCGCTGACTCCTGAGAAATTATGGCCCTCATCACCTAGTCCCGCAGGTCTTGCGAGCAGCAGCGAACCCTTTGCGCGACGTATGTACTTATGGTTTACGCAGATGCCGCCATCAGGAGTCTCCAGGTCCCCGGAGTCTGCTGATCTTGTGGCGGATCTCAATCAATCGTCATCGCAGCCACTTCGCCCCGTCTGTGCTCTTGGGTGGCTGTGACACAGAAGCTCTCGAAGCGCAAAAATCTTCTTACAGGTTCTCGGACTAGTACAACTGCACAGCTGGCATGAGGTTTCCTGGAGTTAATGTCGGTTTGCAGACGATTGAGGAGCGTCGTAAGTCTGCCTGTTTTCTGCTGATGGGGTTCGGTAACTGAAGAGAAGCCCAGAGGACCAGGCGAGGACCCAGGAATGTCTATATAGCCATAACTCCCTTCTCGAGGTCGTGCCTGGTTTGGTACTTCATCAACAGAGGTCCCTCCACCTTTCCCCACCTTGAAAGTTAACAGCAAATCTCTCTACCAACTTTCGGGGTGATTCCCCCAGTTATGCGAGCAGAAAATGGACAGCAGAATGTATCTTGTCGGTACACTTGCGACGGAAGGGTTGCGGAAGAAGTTTACGCACTGGGCGCTTGGTTTGGCGCGTCTGCGTAAACCTCATCCGCTGCTCCAGAAGGGGGTCTGCTGATTGGTCTTGCACGTCAAAACTTCCCGAGTGGCCAGCGTGGACGTGGGTTGCGGCTCAACTTTTCTGACGTCCGCGGCCTCGGGCTGCGACCTTCTGCGACTCGTCCCGCCACATCGCGATGGTAGCGTGCCGCGTGCTCCCCCGACCTAGAATCCTCCGTGCGTTTCCTTGCGAACGCGCCGCTGGAGCTGCCGGAGCTTTAAACAGTGCCGCGGCTTTCGCGGGACCGGGGGGTTTTAGCTTGGCCGTCCACCTCGTGTCGCGACACATCCTCCCCTCCCCTTCCTTTCTCTTACTTCCCCGTCCCCTCCACCCCATCTCCCCGCCATCCTCTCGACGCCGACGTGACTGCGGGCAACATGGCAGAGGCTACGGAGAATGTAGCTGAGGCCTTTTTCGGCGGCCTCTTGATTGAGGTCTTCATCGCTTGTATGTGAGTACCCGAGCTTGGCTTTCGCCTATTCGAGCTGTCCTTGGCTTGTTCGCTCATGTGCCGCGCCAAGTCTGTACGGTATCACCACTCTGCAGACGTTCATCTACTTCCAGAAGTACCAGAGCGACACACGATTCTTGAAGCTCTTCGTACGTCCTCACTACTTGAACGGCTGCCATGCGCTGACACGATGCACGATACAGGTCGCCGGTGTTTGGTGCGTCTTTTGCAGTGAAGGTTCGGCGGAGCTGCTGACGCGTAGTGGTATAGGGTTTTGGAGACTGTGCACACTGCCTTCTGCGTAAAGCTCTGTTATGCGTACGTCATTGAAGGCTTCGGAGACTTCGAGGGCTTCGGAGATATTGACTGGTATGTCTGCACACTAAGTATTCGTAATCGCCACTGCTGACGCTTTCTTCTGTCGTAGGAGTGTTGGCGTAAGTGCTGACAGCTGTGTGACGGTTGATGGAGGATGTTGCTCACCAGCTTTCCCAACCAGATCACGGTCTTCACGGAAGTCATCCTGTCCACTCTTGTGCAACTGTGAGCGTCTCCTACCGACTCCTGAGTTCTTGATGAGCTGACGGTTCGCATAGGTTCTACGTGAGACGAGTCTGGATCAGTGAGTATCGCTGCTATACTGCGAGAACGTCTCGCGTCTAATCCAGTCCGTAGTGAGCAACAAGGCGCTCATCCTCACCGGTGTCATCGTAAGTACCTCGGTTCGCGATATTCCGTGCGCCGCCTGACGATCAAATGTCAGCTGTTCTTCACCATCGCCCGAGTCGCTTTCGGCATCGGGTCCACCATTCTCAGGTATGTTTCAATGATACTGTTTCGTCCTCTCGTCGTCGTGCTCACGAGTAACCCTCTAGCTACCACTTCGCTCACTGGGCCCTGTTCAGAGCCCAGACCTCGGCGACAGTACGTTCCTCGTGACCCTGCATCCGTGGTGCAATCTGACCGTTGCCCGGAACAGGTAACCGTCGCCGGTGGCTTGGGTGCTGCAGCCCTGGTAGATGTTTTGGTGGCGCTCACCCTCTCTTTCTTCCTGTCGCGCGGGCGTTCGAGCTACCACAAGTACGCTTGTCTCCCGTTTTGGTTCCCTGAACGGCAGATTGACTGTTGCGGTATTTAGGCAGTCCAACAGCCGCGTCAACCTCATCATGTTGTACGCCGTCAACTCTGGCGCGATCACTGCGTGCGTGCGGCTCATCAGGGCAAGGTTACGGACACCTACCTCACTGACGACCCTGGTCCTTTAGCACGGCGTCCATCCTGTCCGTCATTCTTGTAAGTCGACGCTGTTCTGCTACTGCTGCCGACCACTCACGAGTTGCACCCCGTAGTATGCTACGCAGAAGACGAGTCTGGTCTTCCTCGGTTTGGTTGAGATCCAGGGCAAGCGTGAGTCTCCACCGTGTCTGATCGCATGTCCGACAGGAGGTCGCTGATGCAAACGACATCTCGCAGTCTACGCCAACTCCTTCCTTGGAAGCTTGAACGCTCGTTCGCACATCCGCAACAAGAACAACCCGCAGGCTCAGTACCCTTCGTTCGAGTCGTACAGCAACAACGGCTTCCGTCCCGTCGCACCCCCTGTCGTGAGTCCCTCATGGTCCGCTTTCGGCTGAAGTCCGATGCTGAGACGTGCCTCTAGCCGAAGGTCGAGGTATACCGCCAGACCGTCGTCACGAACGACATGGGCATGCGCGTGCACGGTTCCCAACCAGAGGTCGACAACGTGAGCATTCCGTCTCCCAGCGTCGAGGTATGTTCGAAGCAGCTTACTGACCTCGAGTCTCCCGCTCATCACTATAGAACTACGACATGAAGACACTCAAGGGCGGCGAGCTTGTGTAGGCTCACGACGGTCGCAAAATGTATATAGATAGAGTGCGGCCCCTTCCGCTCCTTTAGGTCTTTCGTTTGTGGAGGGTTGGTTCGAGCCTTGCTCGTTGTTGGTTGTGGATCGCTGTAGGAGTTGCGTACGATAGCATTGCATATGGGGATACCCGCCTGCTCTTAATCGAGTCGTGGAGTCTGGATACACGGATTGGATGGTGTATAGCCCGTCGTTGATCAAGCCAGGTGCTCTGTGGGTCTCTGTAGTAGGTTCTACGGCGCACACTGTCCTTGCAAGACTTGTAACTATCTTCCGGGATTACGACGGCGGATGTAATCGTATGGGGTCCACCCTCTGAGAGTGTCTTGACGCCGCCGAGCGATGGTGAGTAGTAACCGGCAGAGTCGCGGACGCTAATCTAAGTAGTCGGATCTCCTGGTGGCACAATCGGAGTGGACAGTTTGACATCTGGGTCATTGTCGACCTTCTGCAGCATGCTTGACGGGACTCTCTAAGCTTGCAGTCGTCGTGCTTGTCGCAAAATGTTTCGTGGCACCTGGTTGGTAACCGGCTGTGTGGTTCGTTGAGCATAATGCCGAGTCAGGGCCCGGGATAGCCATCTATGATAGTACGGCCGGCCCGGCACCCCTACCCAGTTCACGGTACTTATATATATCGCGTAGGACCGTATACCCTCTTGCCACATTCGTCGGGTCTGCTGGGTCCGGTGGTCGAAGACAGAAGGTGCGACGATGAAGACGGAAGAGCGCACTGCAACACCACAGACACGCGCTCCGTTAACTCACGACCTGTGTAGCAATCACATGACGCAGGATGTAGACTGTAGCGCATGCAGGAGAAGCCACTCTCCCGCGGACCCTCGCAGTCTGCATCCTGCACGCCGTGTTGCTGGTGACGTTGTGGTGCACCCCGGCCAATAGACGAGACATTACACCCTGCAAGCGGGACCGTGCAGGGAGGGAAACCGGGTCTTCGAAACAAGACAAGTGAACTCAACCGATGGATGTGGGAGCGAGGCCTTGAGAGAGGAAGCAACCAAGAGAAAGAGAGACCAGAGAGAAGCAGAGAGAGATGGAGGAGGGGGAGGGGGCGAAATGAGAGACGGACGAGAGAGAGGGAGATAATGAGAGACAATGGAAAAGAGGGAGAGAGAATACGGCGACGAGATAGAGACGATGAGAGACGAAAAAGAGTGTAAGACGAGAGACAGAAGAGAGAAGAGAGAGAAGAGAGACGGAACAGAGAGAAGGAACAGAGAGAGGAGAGAGAGGAAGGAGACGAGAAAGAGGAGAGAGAGCGGGAACGAACAGGAAAGGAGAGAGACGAGAGCGAGACGAGAGAGAAGCAACATAAACGAACAGAGCGAAAGAGATCAGAGACAGAGACGAGGATGAGAGACGATAATGAGAAACACTGAAACTAAAGGAGACGGGCTGGCTGCCAGACGAGACCCTAGACCCAGAGAGCAGACGGAAGACAGCAGAGCACCTAGCAAGGGAGCACCGAGCCATCAGAGCGAGTCGATCCAGAGAAGTACCCAGTAGAGCGGCCAGCGAGTCCCTGTCTTCGGGCGCCGTTTGAGGTTCGAAGTCTTCGCGCGAGCATCCTGATGTCCCGCTCTACCTCAGGGCATCCACCTGCGAACAAGAACATCAGCACAGGCCCGATCCGTATCAAGTAGGAAGGGTCACCTGGTGGATGCTGCGACCAGCTCTGCTGTACCGCGAAGAGACCAGCTCATGTCGCGTTGCTGTTTTTGGCGTATCCTGTAGAACAAATCGGTGCGTCGCCTCACTGGCAATCACCCGAGATGAGGTCCTCCCCAGCGACTGTGCGGTACTTGATCGCACGCTCCCTCTGCGCATGCCCGACAGTCACCAGGTCGTCCCTCGTCTGGGTGAGCGACCGATACTTGATCCCGAGGTCCTTTTGTGCCTCCTGCAGCGAAACAAGCTTCGCCTGATGGTGTGTCAGTCCCTCCGCGTGCACCTTTGCAGGCACAACACGGATGTCAGCATTGCACGCGCCGTCCTCCCCGGCGAAGGGGAGCTGCCAGAACTCGCGAGAAAGAAGACGCTCCGCCAGGGGCGCCTTCGGTGCGGCAGCGAGCCCCGAGACCCTGTACGGCAGGTTCTCGGGCACATACGCGTGGATGTGTTGGCAGTAGCGGGTGCCAACGGCGGGTGTCTCGCGCGACAGCTTGCGGTCGCCCCATGCGGGGATGAACCGCTCGACACTGTCGGGGAGAGGTGCAGAAGGAACAACAGGGAACTGCAAGCGAAGAAGTCTGTAAGCATTTGACGAAGACAACTGCGAAGGCAAGCGAGCATGCACCTTCTCGCCAGAGGACTTGGCCTTGGGAATGCGGAGGTGCTGGTCCTGCTCGAGCACTTTCTCCTTTTTGTAGACCCAGGAGCGCGTAGTCTCCTGGGTCGTTGCGTCGTACTTGAGGGCGAGCGTGAAGTGCAGGCCCTCGTGCATGACGGGAATGCGACGGCTAGCGTAGCGGGTGCTCATGATGGATGCTATGACAGGGGGTATGGGTTAGGTATGGGTATGGGTGTGGTACGAGTGCGAAGTAGGTGAGGACATCTCGAGCACGCCCGCGAGTTATATACGCCAGCATTTGGATTGATCCTGGCTCTGGGGATGCGCCGGAGCAACCAGACTCGACATCCGTTGCGGGATTGGATCTCGGACCGCAAGTCGGGTTGTCCGCTTTGTCGTATCCGTGCACGCGGAGAGGGGCCACGCAAGACAAGAACCAAATGATTGCGCAATCGTACAATGATGGACGAAGGTCCTACCAGCTGAGTACTGAGTAGTCAACTGGTCAGTCTCGGGACTCGTGCAGTGGGCATACTATGTCATACCTCTGCATGTACTTTTTATCCAGCCGTCAAGGCCTCGTACACATCCGGTTTCCCCCCCTTTGGCCATCATGCAAGTAGGTAGAGGAAACCGCGTGGCTTTCCATGTGGTCGTCAAGAGCAAGGCGCATACTTATGAAAGCGCCCGAGTAACCGCGCTTGGACGTCGCCGAGCTGCTGCTACATGTACGTACTACTCACACGGAAAGGATTCTTTCTGTATCACACAGGCTTTTTACTGGTCAAGCAATCGCGCAAGCTCGAGTTATATTTGTTATGTGGGTTCCGGCATCACGATTCAAGGGTAAGTACTGGCACTGGGCCAGTGCCGCGCTATCCGCCACTTCAAATTTCGATCTCGTTGACGAGGTCCTTGGCGTTCTGACCCAACTTCTCCAAGATGCTCGCCCGGACTTGACTGTAGACGTCGTTGTTGAGCAGCATGGTCTGGTTGCCTGTGAGGCGTCATCAGCATACACGAACTCAAGTTTGGGTACCCATAGAAGCGGACATACCGGCGTAGAACTCAACCTTCTGCGACCCGAAGGTGAAGAACAGGACCTTGTCGATGTTCTGTTCGGCGCCATAGTAGTAGGCACCAATCTTGAACATGGCGTTGCCTTGAGCGTTGCTGCCCAAAAGCAGTGTCAGGGCTCGCAAAGATGTGGCGAAGAGACTCATTGACGTACGAGGCGACGCCAACCTGGAAGTTGGCCTTGTTGAAGGACTTGGACGACGAGTCAAAGAGCTTCGTCGCCGCCTCGTTCTTGGCCTGCTTGAGCGAGTCGATCATGGTCGAGAATAGGGTAAGTTCGCCTCCAGAGAGGTACGCCGCGGCCAGCTTCAGGAGCAGATTGTCCACGGTCAAGTACGAGTTGGCGTCGCTCAGGTGGGCGAAACTGTGCGTGTAGAGCGAGCCTACTCAGCTCAGGCTCGAAGTCTAAAAGATGACGACGTACTCGAAGCCCTGGACGTTGTAGCCAACGGTCTCCAAGACGTACTTGTAGTAGTCGTACCAGGCCGTGGTCTCTTCCTGGCGGTCGTGCTGCTTGTTAGCAGCAAGCTGGGCGAAGAGAGTCGAGTTGAGCACGTCGGCCTATGGTCATAGTGTCGTCAGCAGGTCGCGCAGCACCGAGTGGATCGGAGAACTCGCCTTCATCTGGCCGGTGATGTTCCCGACGAAGGAGACGGACGAGCCAGCGGCGACACTGGCACTGTCATCGCCATCGGCGTAGACGGCCCCGTTGCCCTTCGGCACGGAAACATCGATGCCCTTGATGATTTTGATACGGTCGGCGATGGAGATGGGAGCCATGGCGAGTAAGACGTAGGTAGTGGTGCAGGTGAATACTGAAGAGTGCTGCTGGTATACTCTTCGATTGAGGACCGTGCAGGCTTATATACGCCGACACACCCTGCCAGGCGCTCCTACACAGACGTGACCCCAGAGGCCGCGACAGCTGGACTGTCAGTGCCTGATTAGCTACAAGCATACTGCAATGCGTCCTTCGGCAATACCCCTCGAACCATAATCGAACCAACTGACCTGCGGATACTTCGTTTCCACGAACGTTTGGCGCACGATGCAAGTGCTCCAAGCAAGCTGTCAGTCAACTTGTACACCTAGATGATTGGACCTTGAACTCACGGCGGGTCAGATGGTGCGTCGAAGCCACCTTCTCTTCGCACAGACTGACGACATACGACGCACCGTGACGTCCAATCTACCAAGTAGCCGTCAAACTTTGTGATCTCAGCCGCGCGACTAAGCTCCGGATTGGCGAGTTGCGACAGCTTTGATGATGTGCGCCCCCATTCCTCCGAAGGTAAAGAGGCTATCGAAGAGTCAGGAGCCGTAATCTTTATGGCGCCAGTGGAGAGCCGCCCAGGAGGAAAGGCCAAAGTCCCGACCCGGACTCCTGCCGAATGCACAGTTCTGATCGGGCTCACCGCGATGCAGAACACGCACGCACATCCGGTGACCGTGTTCAAGGTCTGTCCAATTGACAAATCGAATCCCACCACACTGCAAGTAAGTCCACATACTCCTGCACATTCGTATTGTCTGGCGTCCCCAGGAGGCGCCTGAAAGTGATTCCCTTCAACGCATACTGTCAGAAGACGAAGCATTGAAGAAAGCATGAGCGGCATCACCTCGTACCCCAAAATTTGAAGGATGGTTACGCCGCAGAATACGGTGGATCCTGCCTGACGGCGAACTTGGTGGCTGACGAGAAGGATGCGAAACGATGTCAGTAGATGCTCGCATGCCTGTCATGAGGCCAGAGAGAGGGGCAGCACCCCAGAGAACATAAGACCTACATGGATTGAACTCCGTTCTTGTCATTGCCCACCTCCCACATCTCCACCAGCATGTCGAGCACTGAGCCGGACGAGGCCGCCGTAGCGTCCCGTGCTATTGTGTGGGTCGGTGATCTCAGTAACCAACAGAAGGCATGATTAGTTAACTCCAGTCACTGTCATTTGGAGATGAACGCTCACCTCACATCCTAACATCCCAGAGCGACGTACTCGAATCAACCCTCTTCGCACAACTGGCCGCAGACAAGCAGTACGCCTCCGATACTGCAGAGAATACGCAGGCCTGGTACAAATTCTACACCAACACCCTCGGAAGTATCGGCTGGGTCGTGAGCAATGCAGTGTGAGCATTATGCTGTAAACTCCTGTAGGGACCATTGCAACTTACGCGCCTTGCAGCTTCACCGAGGTGCAGTACAACAGCACCGAGGGTACCGTCCATGAGACGGTGCTAGAACAACTGGCCAACGACCCGACGGTCAGCAAGGCCCTCTACGCGTCCGTGTCGAGGGCACTGCTCGCGTTCGCCCGCGCTGGGTCCGATTCTGAGGCCGAGAAGGTGTTCGACTCGTCGTCCATTGCATCGTCCTCCGAATTTGCCAGCTTCCAGCTTGCGGTCGCGTCGTGAGTTCCGCGTGCTTCGCTCAGACGACGATGCGAGATTGACTGACTTCTTCTCTAGGGTCGACGAGAGCGGCGACGTGATGCTCACCCTGCTCGCCTGGTTCTATTCGTCGAACCAGAAGATCGGGAACGCCCTCTGGTTCTCCTGGCAGAATGCGACACTGGGTATCAAGACGTGTGAGTTGTTCCCGTCCACAGAGTCCAACCCGCACTGATAACGCTCTGGCAGCCACGCTCACCATGACCTTGAACTCCGGTGTATACGATCAAGTGCGATTCACGATTCACGACAAGCTCCAGAGCGCCAACAAGCTCGATCTTCTGGTTCCCTTGTGATGTGTTCCGAGTCTACTTATGTGTTGACGTCGTCGAACAAGACAACGATGGGGATGCGGCGTGCGCAGCCTGGATCAGTGGTTCAGCCATTGAGCCAGCTTGTGATATATGAATGATATGAATACGATTGGTGGCTAGCGAATATGCAATATGTGCGTGAGATGAGATCCTTGAAGTATTGCCAAGACATCAGTATGACAAGTTTGAGGCATGCAGAGACCGCATGTGCTGTTAGTGGGTTGCGTACGCGTGTGCCGTACGGTCATGGCGGAAAGTGGTAACGTAGGGAAACGTGCGGTGCGCCGTGTACTGCGGGGAGAGCGTGCTGCCACAAAGGCGAGTAATCCGCTAGAGAGTGGCCGTATGCGTCAGGCTAGGGAGCGAACGAACGAACGGGCCTTGGAACGGACATCGTTGTATGAATCTTGCTGGGGCAGTCAGCCAAGAACCTCGCTGGGGACACATACCGATAGTTCATGGCTCCGATCGTCGGGCCTCCGGGGAATCCTGACCGTCAAAGTTTGTTCAAAGCATTGCCAGGCACTGGCTACATAGCAAGGTACCCGGAGAGCGGTGGCCAACAGATGCGGACTCCGGAGGACGATGTGGTTCAAGTCAGAGCATAGCTTCGGCCCGGAGCACCGTGGATACAGTCTGGCGCCTACATACGAGGGCGGAGTTGATGACAGCACGCGCTTCCCCGAGATGCTCAACTCTGCTCAACATGGTTTGATACTCTACTTGCTCTCGTTTGTCAACGTCCTGCGATGCTGCGTCGACTCGTACAAGCTAATTGATTGATCCTGCTTTCGCTCAACGCTTGGCAACCCTCTGTTATACATACTCATGATCGTCTGGCCTGATCATGGCCGCGCAACAAGAACAGTCATCTGTGCACTGTAACTCGTGCCGGGGAATTACACTAACGGACGAGGACAGACGAGGACCGTACGTATTCGGCTTGCAACATTTGGCCTAGGCCCGCGCAGTGCCTGAACATATGGGTTGGTGTGTCGTCGTGACTCGTGGGGCGTAGTACAATAGACGACACAAGCTGCGTGTACCACAGCCTTCCTTCACTGCTTGCCCGTTTGCTTCCGTGCGTGGAGACGCTGCCTTTCCATACAACGTTAACCCGCTGTTTCATCGCACCCAATTTGATCGTGCTGTTGCGTGGGCGCACATGGGAGAATTGGACTAGTGTCGTTGGAATGATGCGGCCCCAGCTTGCTCAACGCCGTTCACGGAGCGCGCAGCTTGTCCGGGTACTCCACGCCGACTCCAGCCATTCAAGCCACCGTCGTCACCGTCTCTCTAAGGAGGTAGGTGACAGCTGCTTGGAAAATTTGGTGGCTAATGATTGGAAGTCTAGCTTCGAGTGGTGAAGCAGTAAGCACCAGGAAGGTCGGAAGGTCATTAGTCGCGCGTACGAATGATGTCGACAACGGGTCCAATACGCCAAGGCCGATAGAACTACGGAGTTGTGGCCCAGGTCCATATGACTTCACCTTCATCGCTCGAGGCTGTTGCTGTCAAGCCCCTTAGATCGCAGCGGCCGTCAGGCGATCCAACCCCTGGCGCGCTTGGTACCTCCAGCGGTCAGGATCAACGCTGTTCGCACTAGAGACTAATTTACGCCCGAGGGGTACATATAAAAGCTGGACGACATGCTCAGGTGCCCTCCAACCCAGCTCCTGCTCGAGCACCGTTGGGGTCTTCCTTCCACCATGCGCGCGTCCTTCACTTCCTTCGTCGTTCTTTCTGCTGTCTCCTCTTCTCTTGCGGCTTGGGTCCCCCTCAGCTCGCTTCAGAACCGTGCAAACAGCTCTTTCTTGGACTGCTTGGAGGGTGCTGGACTTGACCCCGTGGTGCAGGGCGAGTCGGACTACGCCACTGACGCTGCCCCTTTCAACCTCCGGTGCGTGCATGACCGTTGCGGCGTGAATCTGAGAATCATACTAACCGCCGCTCGTGCATGCACAGCTTTGATTGGAAGCCGGCGGCCCTCGTTTACCCCAATGACTCAGCGGGCGTCGCTGCCGCCGTGAAATGCGGAGCTGCAAACGGCATCAAGGTCAACGCCCGCAGCGGTGGACATTCCTGTCAGTTTCTCTGACCGTGTCAAATGTGGCTAGCTTATACTGAAACACCTTTGCATCATCAGACGCTGCGTTCGCTCTTGGTGGTGAGGATGGTCACTTGACTGTGGACCTCAACAACCTCCGTCACCTCTCGGTCAGTGGTGATACTGCTACCATTGGTGCGGGTAACCGCCTCGGTGACGTTGCCCTCTACCTCTGGGAGAACGGTGTGTATCGATCCATCACCGCCCATGGCTCATGATTGACGATATTTATTTCTACTAGGCCAGCGTGCGATGGCACATGGCACCTGCCCATACGTTGGCATTGGTGGTCATGCCGGCCAGGGCGGTTTCGGTCTCCCCTCTCGCGCCTGGGGCATACTCGCCGACCAGGTGCAGAGCCTCGAGATCGTCACCGCTGATGGCTCTATCCGTACTGCGTCCCGCTCCGAGAACTCGGACCTCTTCTGGGCCGCTACCGGTGCGGGCGCCAGCTTCGGTATCATCATCTCATACACGACCGTTACGCACGAGGCGCTCGATTCGGTTGCATTTTCGTACACTTTCGCCAACTACGGCGCCGCTGAGGCTAGCAAGGGTCTCCAGGCATGGCAGAAGTTCGCAAATGACCCCTCGAAGCCGCTTGACGTCAGCCTTGGTCTCCAAGCCCACGTTGCTCCCGGTGACAGCCCGAGCGGTGTCGTATTCTCCGTCAGTGGCCAGTACTGTGAGTTCTTCTATCCCGAACCTCCCCTCCATCTTCTCATCGGAATACATGCAGACGGCGCGGACGAAGCCAAGGTCAACGCGACGATGGCTCCCCTCCTCGCTGAGCTCGGCGAGCCTTCTGCGACTTTCATGCAGGCCCAGGACTGGATCACCTCCGTTCTCTACCTTGCCGGCACGACGGGACTCGACAGCCTGAACACTACGCTCGCGCCCGACACTCACGATGACTTCTACGCGACGTCGACGTTCGTCAGCCTGGATGAGCCGCTTGGTGCACCCTCGACCGACGCCGTAATGGAGTACTTCTACGGACCCGGCGCGACTAGCAAGGTTGCGTGGTTCGTCATCTTGTGAGTGAACAGCAAGGGCTTCAGCTGGATGTGGCATTCGCTGACAGGTGTGGCTCAGCGATCTCTGGGGCGGCGGTGACTCTGTCATCAACAAGGTCGGCGCCGACTATAATGCGTTTAACGCCCGCGACGCGCTCTACTCGATCCAGTACTACGGCACGATCCCCAGCTCCGTCTCTGATGCGGACGGCATCGCGTTCATTCAAGGCATGAAGGGTGCGATTGAGGACAACCAACCCCAGACCTTCTTCAAGGAATACGGTAAGCCGTCCGAATCGTGTCCCCTCTGCCATGTGTTGACGCGCGCCTTGTGCAGTGAACTACATCGACAGCACATACTCCGCGGACGTCGCGCACAAGAAGTACTACCCGACGCACACTGCCCGTCTCACGGAGCTGAAGGACAAGTACGACCCGAACCGCGTCATCCACCATCCGCAGGACTTCTGAACGAAGTGCCTTGGACCCAGGGAGAAGTAATGCTGCGTAAACGACACGGTATCTCCTCTGGCTTTCGAACTTCATGATGCGTTCTTTGGACTTGCCACGGGCTATTTATTCCGGACTTACCCTGCAACATCTTGTTCTAGCTTAATCACGCATATGGATAGCCTACCGACAAGTGACACTCATTCAGATACTTACTATCAACTAGCTGTACTCACTCCTGTTGCGGATTGTACTGTTGTACATGGACTTCGTAATCAATATCAACGACGTGTATACCTCTGCGACACGCCTGAATCTCTGCTCGGCTAATTGAGCAGTATATGTCCCTTCTGAACTGCAGTCCATGTATTGCCTACCATAGGGCTCGGCCCTCGAGGGCAATAAACAAGGATCACAAAAAACAGAACTGCAGTCCATCGGGAAGAGGAAGTGGAAGAGTGCTGAAGCGCCCAAGGAGACATGAGTGCTATGTAGGCGCTGCGACCTTTGCTTCCCTCCGCCACTCCTCCGCCACCACGGATCTACCTTGTCCTCCTTCTACCCTCCCTCGCAGCCACTCTTGCGAGCTTGTCTCTTTCGCCGCGCGTCATGCGTGTAAAAGTTGAAAGCGTCGCGCCTTTGCCTCATGTGAAGGCCTGGTTCAGTGCCCAAGCCCTCCCGACCATCTACGACCTGAAGACATCGCTGTGTTCCGACCTCCACGCCTTCAAGCATGCGTCCATCGACGCGGATGACCTCGTCCTTCTCCTGGATGACTTTGAGCTACTTGACTCGAGCCCTATTGACGTTGTACGCGATGGAGATCTAATCATGTACGTCCGCCTCTGCTTCGCGCTTCCTTCCTCCCAATGAAGGCCCTCATGCAGTCGTATGTCTCGCTCGTAGTGTCAAAAAGGTCTCTTCTCCCGTAAAACACAAGCGGAAAGCACCTGCGCAAGGTATGTTGCTACTCTATATTGCCTATTTCTTCACGCCGGTTCACACCGAGTCATCGCGCTGTCAGATGCGAATAGCCCGCCAAGGAAACGTTCGAAGACAGACGACGGGAGAGCCTTGTCAAAAGCACCAACTGGGACCACTCGGGCAAAGCGACCCGTCGCCTCACCGTCATCTCCGTCTTCGTCCTCAGAGTCTAGCTCAGAGTCCAGTTCTTCCGATTCAGACTCGGACTCAGACTCAGACTCATCCTCCTCATCCTCGTCCTCATCAAGCTCCGCGTCGTCAAGCACGCCTTCCGTCAAGTCTTCCAAACGGAAACTTGCCAATGGGGCAGCGGGAAAACCCAATGTGAAGCCAGACGCATCGAAGTCGTGAGTGCTCTCAAGTCTGCGCATCATCGCATACCAACAGACTGCTCTGTGCAGTGCACCTCCTGTCCCGCCTGGTCTGGGAAAGCCCTCGACCCACAGTCGCAACCTCCGTCGTCGTCGCAAGAAGATGTACGAACGTTTGACCGCGACTGCAGAGCCCACCAGCGTGAACGAGATACCCCTCGGGATGCGCGCACGGACGGTCGAGCCTTCTGCGACAAGACAGACAACTTCTCCTTCCGTCGAGCCAGAGCTGTTGCAGAACCAGAAGAGCAAAGGCAAGGCGCGGGCGCAAGATCTGGGCGAACCAGCGGAGCCACCTCAGTTCCTGATGGCCTCGCTGCAGAACAAGAACAAAAGGCGCGGCTTCAAGGACGCCCTCACGCGTGGAGTGCCCTCGAAAATCACGTTCACCGAGGGAGAGAGCGCTGCGACGAACGGTGCTGCATCCGCTCATGTGGAGGTAGACGCAGATGCTATCATGGTCGAAGCGAGCCTTCAGGTCCAGACCCCAGCCAGGACACAACACCCGCGGCTGATTCCCCCTTCAGAGAGGCAGGAGCTGGGCCAGCTCCCTCCAAACGTATTCGTCACGAGCGTCGATGTCGAGGAGGGCATGTGGCCGTCAAAGCGAAAGAACAAGAAGAGGAAGAAGCCTCAGCAAGCTGAACAAGCGTTCGTGGAGGAAGAGGAGAATCCTTACGCTAACGGCCTGCCGTACGACGACGAGGCGGCAGCTGCGATGCAGCCAGCTACATCCACGACGGCCGCGCCATCCGGGGAGACGACCGAGCGCGCTGCGATCGCTGCGAAGTTCGATTCACTGAGGAAAATAACTGACAAGGCGCAAGTTACTACTGGGTCAACGGTCGCATGGACGGTGCGTCGGCTGGCCGCCATCACACATAGTCTTCTTGCCTCATATGTCATGCTACAGGGCCTCGGAATCAACATGGAGACCCTCACGCCCGAGCTACTCTTGCACATCGCACGTGTGACTCGTATTGACGAGGAGCGGCTTGCTCTGCAGCCGTTCGCAGAGGATGGCGCAGTGGGGGTCTCATTCGGCGGACCCGTGGATCCGGAGGACGATACCGAAGGTCCGGCAGAGGAGGAGTTCGGCTGGAATGAGATCATGCAGGGAGACTTCAGGCTTGTCGCGTCGCACTAGCATCCGTGCATAAGCGGAATGTATCGGAGCTCAAGAGCCTCATCTACATAGAGGCAGAGACAAGTACTACTCCTGCAATCCGCCCGCGTCGACAAATCGAAGATATCTCACACATCTCACACATCAAGAGCGTAGGAAACCATTCAGAAATACCCAACGACAGCTCCGATGCCCTTCCACTCCTCCATCGCTCTGCGGACTTCGCCCAAGAGCGCTTCCACGATGGGGTGATGTCCCGGCTCGTCCAGCCAGATCGCGAACCGTTCCGCGCGGTCGCTCGGACTGACCGATACACATAGCACAAGTGGGTCTGTTGAATCCCGCTTGACGACGTGCAGAGGAGCCCAAGGCATCGTGTGCGTCCGAGACGAGCCATGCACCCGCGCAGTGTGTGCCGAGGAGACGCCACTAGTCTTGCTAGAATGATCCTGAGCGAGCAAGCGTAGAGACCGGCTCTTCAGGCTCAGCGGGGGAGTGCTCGTCCTCAGCGATCCGGGGTCGTCCGTGTTCGCGAACGGGATCCGACTCGAAGCCAGGAGATCATCTTGCACCGAGAGCCTCTCGAGCTTGTCGTTCGCTTGTGCGAGGTTCAGCGCACCGCTTGAAGGCAGTGGACCTGAGTATGGCGTGGACGCCGCGTCGGCGAGATCTGCAACAGACTTGAGGGACGCGCCAGAGGTAGACGTCGACCAGGCCGAGCGTGGAATGCCGGAAGCGCTAGCTGAGAAGACGTACGCAGAGGCGGAGGCTGCGCGACCGCCTACGGCGTGGCCCTTCTTGTACGCTTTGGTTGGGCTGTGTGGGCCCTGTCGCAGAGAGGAGTCTGAGTCGGATTCCGGAAACGCGATCTGAAAGCCGTAGTCTGCGTAGATCGCTTGCCGGCGAAGGGCAAACCTCCGGTCGCGGGGAGATGGGAGGTTGTGTGCGGATCCGAAGCTCATCTCCGTTGCGCGACGGCTCTTCATGGATCTCATGCTGTCGCTTGGCGGTGGACGAGGGGCTGAGATGTCGGATCTGTCTGACTGCATCGAGTACGACGAGAGAGACGAATCCTGCAGAGTATGACTGCTTGACGATGGCTGAGCTGTTTCGGCCGACGGGACGCAGTCATGGTGGAGCTCTTCGCCGCCATCAGCTAGAAAAGAGGCATCGAGGGGGGGCGAGTCCACGAGAGCACAGTCTTCATTACTTGCACCAACGCGTCCGTCGTAGTCGTCATCATAGTCCACATAATCGCGTACTTCTTCGTCTTCGCTGAGGTCGGCAGCTGAGGCACTCGACTCTGGTGCTTGCAGAAGGGGCATGTCCTCGAGGACCTGTTCAGCAGGGGCCACATTGTCGATCTCACAGAAGTCTTGCATTGACTTGTACATCGACGAGAAGCGCTTGGACTTGCTAGACTGTTCGTTAACGAGCGTGAATGAAGAGGCCTGTGGTGATGGTACACAGTCGAAGTCGACGCGGGAAGGGCGGAAGGATGAGTCGAATACCGGAGACCGCAGAGCATCAGATACAAGACCCTCAATGAGGCTCCGCTCAGGCTTGAGCTCGTCGTAGTCTTGAGCCGGTTCGGGAGACTGGACGGCCTCTAAGCAAATGTCCGACAACACTCCCGTGCAGTAGGCTCACCACGTCCATATCGTACAGACTGGGGCTCTGCGTCGAGTACACGCTCTCCGTCTCGCCACCGTCGCCGCCTTCCTTGAATCTCCACGTCGTCGAGGGCTTCGGACTGAGACTTGGCCCCGGACATAAGCGTCGCCTGCCGGCAGGAACGAGGTGGAAGCGGTGCGGAATGGGCGACTTCTCGATCTCCTTCGTGCGCATCGTCTTCGTGCGCGAGCGTCCGCGGGTCCCATCCGGGTCGGCGATCGACGAGATAGTGCATGTGCTGCCAGTGAGGGCCAGAGAGTAGACGCTGCGGTGGTCGAGAGACTCGGCGGACGGGAGGATGCCCAGCCCGTCCGCACAAGAGGTGAAAGGTGAGAGCCCGCCAGTAGCCATAGGAGCCGAGTCGAGCAGGAGTCGGTTATATGTGACACGCGAGCTAGATCAGCGAGAGTCTGAGCGAGACCAGAAGGAGTAGACCGGGACTTGCGGGTCGAACGTGGATGATTGAGATGAAGGAGGACGCGGGCTTGCTCGGACGAACAACCCCTTCCCTTCGCAAACCCGTCACAGTGACATACCACTTCTGAACACGTGGGCCCTCTCGATGGAATGCATACGCACACAGGCGAAGTCAGTCACGTCGACGTCGTGAGATGTCGTTCGGTGCATGATCTAGAATGTCATTCGCGGGGGAATGTGGGCATAAACACTGTGTCGAACAGCAGCGGTCTAGTCCAACGCTACACATGTCTACCGCAAAGTTGCGTCAGTAATTCAGCAACACATATGTATGTTCGACATTGTATGAAATGACCTACCTCGTCTAAGTCGATCTTGTCCCTTCCGCCCCTGATCGTAAATCAGTTAGAAGATCCTGTAGTCTCTTGCGAAGCTTCTTCACGAGCTCATCTTCGTCCGCCGAGGGAGGTGGCTGGAGTGAGGTCAACAACACGGTGAGCCCAACGCACATGTGCAGGTGCGGCTCACCAGCTGGTCCAAAAGGTACTGCGGCACCCAAGTGAGTCACTAGCCCGCCTGTGACTTGAAGCTAGCATACCTCCGCTTCGTCTATGGTCTGAATAACCGCATAAGTAAAGCGTCCAGGTCCACAAACCGTTGACACTCTACCAGGATTATGGGTCCGCTAGTGGGAAGGGATTGTAGTCTTGTGCAATAGTCGATTGAGAGGAGCTGAGCAGCTCACCGATTCATCTCGAAGACAACCTGGTGAATATATACTAGAACTCGTTCACTATCCTTTTGATCAAAACAAAAATCAGATAAGCTCACCTCTACAAAGGAGAAGACTCTATGTGCTCAAAGCGGTGGACAAGTGATAAGTAGACTGCGGCCCCGAACTTGGCCTGGGAGGAGGAGTACCACCGGGTTGCGATCGGATCTGGCGCACGTGGAGCTCTCCGCGACAGCACAGGCGCTGGGCGTTGTCCTGTTCTTGTCGCGTTGTTCTCTGGTCACCGTCTTCTTCTCACACCTCGCCAGTGCCTTATAGCGACCGCAGCCGGCACAGACATGGCGCGCAACATGTCCACTCCCACTCCCGTCACCCCCGCACCCCAAGCCCCGGACAGTCCGCGCGAGAGCGAGTCGCCGCCGCCGCCCGGACTCCAAGGCGACCTCGAGATGGAGCTGCTGGGTCTCGCGACTGCGCTGTACAACCTCGGCACGACGGTCGTGAACGACCTCACGAAGGAGAAGGACAAGCCGGGAGGAGTGGCTGGTAAGCCTGTCGGTACCAGGGTGTAAGTGACCGTTTCTCTCTCGTGGTTTGGGGCGGAAAGGGTCTCGCTTGCTTCTTTACTACTGCTCGGAGGTGTCCATCTTGGCGAAGTAAGTGTTACGACGTGCATATAGTGCTGGTTCCAAAACGCGCTCACGCCAGGGTAAGTTACCTGGGAGCGCAAGCATTATAGACGTCCTGTACGGTTCGTGCTTGGCTCTTCTTGTTGTGACCCCACGAGACGGTAGTTCTGGTCTATTCTCGCGTCCTTGCCTTGAGAGACCCGTATAACCGTATGGTTACGCGAGTGCTCGGGCATCATCCGCTGTCTGCTATTCCCGCGCTGCGTCTAGCTCCCAAACCGCGCCGCTTCGCTTCACGATGTGGGCGCGTCTCGTTGCTCGTTGCTGACCACTCCACTATCTACAGTAACGAGGTGGTCAACCATCTTGCGACGTTGGAGGGCATGTCGGGGTCGATAGATACCATGGTGCCGATGCAAGTCTTGGTGGACATCGACAACTCCCGGAATCCCATGCAGCTCACGAAGGACCGGATCGAACGCGCCGCGACGGAGAACCAGTTCATGAATGGCAAGATACACGCTATTGACGTAAGTCGTCGTCGCATTCGCTGGTGATAAGCACGTCAAGGAGCTAACGCGTTGCATGCAGTCCTACCGGAAGTTGCTAGACGAGGCTCTAGCGCAGAACTTCCCGGAGCTAGGCGACCACCTCATGGAGTCATCCCTACATACGGTGACCCAGTCTGGAGAGCCGATCAAAGTTGAAGAGGATGCGAGCAATGTGCTGCCGAATGGAGTCTAAGACGGCGCATTTGTCTGAGGACGGACGACCATACATGGTTCAAGTACGTTTCACGCCCCTCATACTGGCATGCTCCCATCACAAGTGCTGATGAATTGCGTTGTGCAGACTTGCGCAACAGCTCGCGGGCTCCCGGCCTCAAGAATGCTGGGGCCCGTGTCACCTCCACCACGCCGTCCACGCCACATGGGCTCCTTCCCTATGATACCCTGGGAGGAACAAGGATGGACGTCCCGCTCGGTTCATCCACTACATTACCAACCACGCGCGTAGCGCGACGTCGCACCAGTGAGGTGTTACACTCCAGCCTGGCCAGGACCTCTTCGATATGGACGACGTTGCGAACGCGTCATAGAGGTTAACTCTGCGGACCAATCAACGGACTCTCAGAGGCGAACGGCCGGCTTCCCTCGAGCAGAACGCGTTCCCTCATCCAGCATCCTTCCCTTCTACTTACTAAGTACCTTTTTCGATATCGAACGGGGATTGGCAGGCGAGTGTTGGACTGCATGTGTAGATTAGAAACGTCTGGAATGGATTGCTACTGTGTATTAGCGAGAGAAGGCGATCAGCGATGTGGCCTGATGTGGCTGTACGATAAATAAATCGCCGGGGCGGAGAACCGGGAGCCGGACCAAGTCCGAGGCCGACATGCAGACATGAGTCGGAGCCCGTGTGTCGTCCGCCGCGGGCTGCAGAGACCCACGTACGGCTTGTCACCTCATCTGGTTACCATCATCGCCTCCTCCCTCCTTCTCTCCTTCCTCCATCCTCTCCCCTCTCACGAGCTCACGCATCGGCGACGTCCACGACTCCGTCTTCGACGCCGAGACGGCCCCGCAGCTGCTGCCAACTTCCCCGCTCTTTGCCGTGGCCTTCTCCGTGTCCTTCCCTCTAATCCACTCTCCACACCACCGGTTCACCCACCGACGTCCATGTCCAAGTTCCTCGACGCATACCTCGCCCTCTCTGTCGCCTCGCCACGCTCACAGGTCGCTCAGGTCCTCCAGTCGATCACAGATGGCAAGCTGCCCGCACTACCCCCTCGCGTCCATCTCGCTCACTCCGCATCTTGATAGCCCCTCCGCTCACGATTGATGATGCAAAACGCCGTGAATTGATCCAGACCATACTCGACGATCTCTCCAAGCCAGGCGCGAACGGCGGCAAGAAGAGCAGGCTCTCTCCCAAAGGTGCGTTCATCGCGTTCCCGTTCTTCTCGAATGGGCCCCGACCGAACGCACATCGCCCTCTATATAGATTCCGCCCCGGCCCTCCAGGCTGTAAAGTCTCTTGGCAAGAACCCTGCCGGCTCCGAGCTCATCGCAACCCCAGCGAACCTCTCCGCGCTGCTCTCGCTGTATAACACGTACAGAGATGTCCCGGACGCGTCAAACGAAGCCCTTCGATGTGTCGCGAATGCGATGCTTCTTGTCGACCAGGCCCGTGTTACATTCGTAGATAAGCAGGTCGGAGGGGGCGAGTTTGCTGTCGAGTTGCTCGAGGTACGCAGATCTGCCATTGCTTCAGTTGAGAAACCAGACGGTGTATCCTTCCGCTGCGGGAGGCACATGGAGACAAGAGGATGGCTATATGCGCGGGCCTGCGGTCTCGCGCGAAGCTGAGAGGCCCGCTAGTCGCCATTTAGGGAACTTCACCTCTGCTACCTCTGCCTCTCTGTGCCATCCTCTGCCCCTGTTTGTGAAGCCTCACCGTCTGGTTTCGGGACTACAATTGCCTTTCATCCGTCCTGCCAGTGTCCCTTACACCTGCCATAGAAAACGACGAATCCCGAGCGCATATTCCTCGCTTCGCGCATTCTCTTCCTGTCCACGGTGTCCCAGTTCCAGGCGGGAACACTCATCAAGTCTATCGTCGAGTCCAAGTCGCCCAGCATCACCGAGGTCATCGGGAAGCAGCTCGACCTGCTGACGAGAGCCATCCTTACTGGCACGAAACTTGCACGCGAAGCCATGACTGACCTACTCAAATTCACCTTTAATCTGTTGCTACACTATCCGAAGGTGCGTAAGAAGGAAACGTAATATCCTGCATGCGTGCTCACTGTCCTCTTAGCTTGTTGACGACTCTAATACTGATGATCCCAAAGTAATCGGCGACTGTTGGAGCGATCGCCTGGATGGGTGTGTTGCCTTTTTCCACTCGCGCCTCGTGCGCATATACTCAAGCTTGTACTTCTCAGGATCCTCCCTCCACTCCTCCGGACGTTCAGCACCTTGCCTCCGTCCTTCCCTGCACCTCTGGCAGCGCCCATGACTCATGTCATTCACGCACTGATCACGATACCCGTCTCGCAGTCCCTCCAGAGCGTCTGGTTGCCACCTGCCAGAACGTCTCCAGTCCCGACGTCCAAGCCTGGCAGTTCCTCCGAGACATCGTCGAAGAACTCCCGCTCGTCCAGCAGCAGGAGCAGTAGCCGCGCTGGCTCTCCGACCACGGGCCCAGCCAAGGACCCCAAGCCCGGTGCGTTCGATCGTGCATGGTCGGCACTCGCCGCGGGCCGACGGTCGCTCTCCCGGTCGTCTTCGCCCCATGCCAACTCTCCCCCCGTAGACGTGCTTTTGCGCGCGTATGACATGCTCGATGTCTCGCTGAACCACTACGCACCCGATACCATCGACCCGGATGACCGGAGCGTGCGCGAGAAGTGCCAGAGAGAGATGGACCAGTCTCTCGACGACTCACTGACCCCGCTGGTGGTCCTGATCACGAAGCTCTGTATGGCCGACGAGGGTTCCCGGAGACGTATGCGTCAGTGGATTTTGCCGGACGATCTTGACAGGACCAGTCCCTTGGAGGGCAGAGCCGACCTTCTTGGCCGCTTGTTGAGGCTGCTTGCGAGCGTGCACCACGCGAAGCTCAAGAATGCAGTCGGGGAGATGTTGTATGCCATCTGCGACTCCGATGGTACGTGCTTTGGATCGGGATGCTGGGCAGGCATCTGATTGCTAACGGCTCGCGTGCTGTACAGCGAGCACGCTTGCCTCATACGTCGGGTACGGCAACGTCGCCGGTTTCTTGTTCAACAAGGGCATCATGAGCGCCCCTCCTCCCCCAGCGGGATCCAGCGGCGCCTCCGCTCCCACTACGACGCCGTCGGGTGCTCCCATCAACCCTATCACGGGCGTCGTCGAGAAGCCTACGGCGCCCATCGAGATGTCAGAGGAGGAGAAGGAGCGCGAGGCCGAGAAGCTGTTCGTCCTCTTCGATCGCCTGGAGAAGAGCGGTGCCATCCCGAAGGAGTCGAATCCCATCCGACAGGCCATCCAGCAAGGCAAGCTCGGTTGAGCTCCTGCGCGCGAATTATCCAGGTTTGAGAGTTGCTTGCTTGTTGTCCATATCGACTGGGGCCGTCATAAGATTATTGCCAGGTACGCTGCTGGCCGTATATACCTTTCTTCAGTCACATACCATGTGTTCTGTACATACTCTCTCGACCGCATGCCTCTCTTGCATCTGCATCCGCACACATCCCTGATTACGATATTATTTTATCGTCTAATGTAATGTCTTGATCCGTGCTCTGCGCTAGTTGGCTGCCATGCTTGTATGATCGCTCTACGGACTTGTCTCATCTATACCAGATCTCCTGCACCGCAGGAACATATCTCTACGTCCCAGCTGGATCCGCGAGCCTCACACGGCGGCCATCCGTCTCATCTGAACGCTCACGACACCGTCTCCGAAGACGTTGGCTCCGCCTCGCCCTCCTGCGCGACCTTCTTCACGGGCACCAGCCACGCCTCCCCGTCCGCGTCCTCCGCGTCCTCCACGGCGAACGTGTACTCGCGCACCTCGACGTTCGCCCACGGCTCGTGCGTGTTGCGCCCCTTCGTGATGTACCGCAGGCAGTCCCCGTGCGCGACGACGGCGATGTGCTGCTCGGGCCGCGCGCGCAGCCACTTGCGCACCCAGCGTGCGCGCGCGACGATCGCCTCCTCGGTCGCGGCGTAGAACCCGGCCTTGGACGTCCAGTCGGGCGTGAGGGTGGAGAAGTCGATCCCGGCGAACTCGGGGTCTGCTTCTAGGACCTCGCGAGCCTGCAAGTATAGGCACCATTGGCATGGGCATAGGGTGGGGCGAAGATAGGTTCGGACAGGGAGAGGAAGGACGTACGGAGCCAGTGTCGCAGGGGAGGTTGTTCACCTCCTGCAGCTGCGGCAACACGATGATGGGCTTTCCCTCCGCCTCGAGACGCTTCCTGAGCTCCGCGTAGCCGATGACGGTCGTTGAGAGCGTCCGGCGGAGGCCGCTGGTGACGAGGAGCTCCGCCACGGCTTGGATGTTGTCCTTCGTGGTCTGGTTCAGTGAGGCGGCTTGCTGGCGACCGCGGACGGTGAGAGGCGCGTCGTGAACTGAAGAGCTGTAAGTCTCTCTGCATTTGCTAGTGTAGACAGGAAAGCTACTGACTAGAGTAATCCTCATTGACGCTGTAGCAGTACGTGTGATCAGTGTCTGCATCATGCTGTCATGAGAACAGCATTCACTCACTTATGTTCCGCTTCTGCGTGTCTAGTGAGGTATATATGCTTCGCAGTTGCTTTGACCATGTCTATGATGGGTATGTCGGTGACGTGGAGGTGGTGGTATGTGGACAACGAGGTCGTTGGGGAATCGATGGACTCAGCGGTCCGAGGAGTCACCGCACCTGTCCTATGACGTCAGCATCTACCAAACGCTCATGCAGGTCCGTACACATACCAGTATTGTTGGTCGTAGTACGGTCAATGACCCTGTATCTGTATAGAAGAGCTCCGGATGCAGCGGAGCTGTTGTGCGAAGGATGATTCCCTATCTACGCCCAGGTGCCCGCTGTAACCCTCGGCCTCCACTTGCGGACGACGACACCGACGCTGACAGGACCGATAAGCGTGCACAATAGGATAGCCCATATAGCCACCAGAAACGCCTCGTCTCCCAGCAGTCCAGAAGCGCGTGGGTCCGACGACCCACCATCCGATCCCGTACGGGCAAGTTGGGCGATCAGCAGGCCGATCTCGCCTCGAGAGACCATGGCGACACCCATGAAGACTGCGGGAGGAATCGACGCGGTCGTCTGCTGCCATGCTGATGGCGTTCTCATGTAATCCTTGCGGCTTTGACTCGTGGCGGCTGCATGCATATGGATCCGCTTCTCGCCATGGCCTTGGTCAGCTGAATGTATAGCGGCGCTCGGGAGGGCCTCTGTCTCTTGCGATGGTGCCGCCTGCGTGAAGTCGTCGGATATCTCGGCGAGAGAAGCAAGCGTCTTAAGCGGAGAGGACAAAGTCGTCGTGTTCGGGTAGGAAAGCTGTGGACGAACATCATTGTTGCGGGATAAAATAGGATGGGTAGACCGACAGCGAGTTTGGCGAGACACATCAGGACGGAGTAGACGATGCCTCTCCAAAGGACAGTTGGCTGCCATAGGTCCAGAAAGGGCTTGATAACCGATCATGAGTGTGAGATCGAACGAAGAGCAGGGCGACTTACGATCGCGAACCCGATACTTGCGAAGAACAGGGGAAGGAGGAGGTAGCTCTGCAAGGGGCCAATCATACGAGCAAATGACCCCTCGAAAGAGAGTTCGCGCTCCCTAAACTTCAGGTCCTCTCTGACGGATGCATCTGCAGAAGAACCGGAGGATGTCGTAGGGCCAGGCGGTTTAGAGATGTATGTCAGAATGAGGCCTGCCACGTAGGCACCGTAGAGCACGCTTGTTTCGGTATCTGGTACCACTTGTCAGCGACTATCGCAAGACCGACACCAACACACACAACGCACAGTTCGTGATGGCAGCCATGGCACTGACAGTTAAGACCATGAGGAGTAACTTGACCGCGTCCGCGTGTGGCTCTGTTCCCCATCCGTCTTCCACTCGCGCAAGGGAGAAAATGCCCCAAGGCTTCCCTGTCCGAGCTGGAGCACACCAACGTTCCCCTATACCACTGCACCAGAAGAGCGGGCGTAGGATGAACCGTGCCACGAGACATCCTACGACGGCGATCAGTGTAGACGATAGTAGTGGGCGGACGATAGTCCACGTGAGGTCGCTACGACCACTGTTGGACTCCGGGTCGATGGACGCCAGCGCAGGTATGAGGGACGCAATAACGAGACCGATCACGTCGTCTATGATCGCTGCACTGATGAGCACGGTCCCAATCCGCGATTGCTGGAGGAAAGGCTCGGGAGGGAGTGTCGGTGTGGACGAGTTCCCGCTATCCGGGCCAAGAGCTGTGTTGGCGAGAGGTATTGAAGCGTCCTCACTCGGCCGCGCTGAGTCCGGAGTGCGCGAAGACATCTTCTCAGTTGCATTGCTCGACTTCGTGACGCTGTTGAGCGCGGCAAGCGTGGTCCCGAGACTGGTGGAGGACAAGGCCGCACCGGCCGCGAACGCTTCCAGAGGTCGATATTCAAATCCTGCCTTGAGCAGCGCAAAGGAGAAGGCGATAGGCAACCCGATACCGGTGAGGGCACAGACAATGGAGAGGGGCAGGTTCGAGAGCAGGATAGGTAGATTGGTCGAGAGGCCGCCTGGTAGACAGCCGGTCACCGTCAGTACTAGTAGCATCCCCCTGGGTGAGAGACTTCCGCACCTTCAAATATAACCAGAACAAGGCCGAGATACCCAAGTGCGGTGAATGTCGACTCCCAGCTCGTGGGAAGCAGGCCGGTCAGTGGGGAGCCATAGATGATACCGAACGCTATCTCAGCCACAATGCCAGCATGTAGAATGTAGTCTGAGGCAGTCCCAGTGATTTTCAAGAGATATAGAAACGACGCGAGGACTAGGAGATGGATCACAGAGGGTTCCTCGTAATTCAGTGCTTGAGGCATTAGGATGAGGTTGTGCTCGCAATCAACGCGGTAAGTATGCCACGTCACGCCGACGGGCTGCAACTGGACTCCCGCCGTGTGTTAACGTTGATGTCGGTGAGTGGGATGATGTTCTTGTACTAGTACAAGCTGGCGCAGTAAGGGCCGCTACCCTAGGGGGCGCTAATTCTCTTCTCACGGAAACGGCCGGACAGCTTGGCGTGGTGGCTGTGACGTGGATCCCTCGTGATTAACGCGACCCTCAAACGCGTAACGTTTCCACCTTCACCACGAACCACCAGCACCTCGTCCACCACGTTCTACCTCCCCGTTATAAGTTTCTAATCAACACATAGGCCCCTCTTGCTGGTTGCGTGACTCTTTCATGCTATCGAATTGGGACAAATACGGCCGCCTTAGCCTTGAAATCGCCTCCACGGCCACCTCTATAGGCTTCTCTACCGCGAAAGCCTGCACTAAGCTCGGGGTTCGTATGCAGCCAACCTATCCGAGTTGAACAAGCGTACTGATAATTTCTTCAGTTCTCTATTACCCGCGGAGTAGCGTCCACAGCTGCAGGGCTCACCGGCAACGTTATCGACTATGCTTTGTTCGGAGGAAATGCCGGAGCCGGTGAGCTCTTCGGCGGAGCAGTCTCATCCGCTATCTCTGCCGTCGAATTCGTTGCTCTCGCTCCCATCCTCTTGGGAGAGTCCCTCACATCAACGGGACTAATTGCAGCGCACTCTTCTTTGTCCATGATCACCACCATCTTCCCGGGTAGCGACGAAGCTAGCTTCTCACTCGCGAGCTTCGTCAATCTGGTCCGGCGCGAATGGAACGATCCAGCGGAAAGCCACGTACTTCCGGAGGAAAGATACGGCGTCGTCGAGATCATCAGAGCTCTCGCGGGCTTTGCTGCGCTTCAAGGCGTCACCAGCGAGTGGCAGGAGAAGCGGTGGTTCAAGTTCATGAAAGAGGTCCCCGTTCACGACGATGCAAGCACGTTCGCGCGCAGGAAGCGCGTGGACTCTCGTGTCACAATCACGGGAGATACTACGTACTCCCGCCGTTCGGGGCAAATCGTCACCGCCGAGATCAACGAGGTCCTGCCAGGATCGTTCCCTCCTGGCCAAACAGCAGCCATCAATGCTGCTGCACAACCCACCCGCGGCGCACTACCTCGCTCCTCCGGCACACCACACCTCTCTGCCAGCCGTCGACCACCGACGACCCTCCCGACAGAGGAGTTGAAGCAGACTCTACGCAGACTCTCGAAGTTGGTGCTGGCTGGCTACGGCGGTCCGAGCTTGTTATTCTTCGGCGTATCGCTATCCCCATGGGAGAACGAAGATCGAAAGGAACAGACGAGACTCGCAGATGCCATAGATGCTTCGGAGAAGGAGGCTGCCGGAGAAGATGGGAGCTCAAGGCCGACTGAACCGAACATGCCTGGCGCATCGTCGTACTCGTGGTGGAACGTGCTCATGGGCAAGCATGACCACGACATATTCCTCAATTGGGCCAAGACGCACTCATCGTCGCCCGAGCCTAGTGACTCTTCCGAGACTCAGGTATGTCCTCAAAGCTGTGAGTAGTGGGCTATTCGCTCATATTTCTGTAGACACCTCATCCTCCCCCGACCGCGCACGTCAGCTCCGATAACCACATGCCTCGCTTTTGGGTCCTAACTGACCACGTCAGGCGCGAGGTTGTCCTCGTCATCCGGGGAACGATGAGCTTGAACGAGCTCGCTGTGGATCTGACTTGCGACCCAGCACCGTTCACCCTTCCCACCATAGACCACACAAGACATTCATCCTCCGCCTCGCACTCATCGGCACCCCGGGAGAAGGAGCAACAGCACGCGCGGGAGCCCAGTCACGACGAGATTGATGAAGAGGTCGAGAACATCCCGGGCTCCTTCCCGTTCCCGATGGACCTCTCCGTGCCGTTCCCTCGCTCCCGCAAGGACACTGAGAAATCAAGATCATCAGCGTCTTTCACGAGGTCCCGGCTGGTATCGGAAAGCGGAGAAGAAGGCGCATACATCGTGCATGGTGGAATGTTGAAGATGACGCGCGCAATGGGTGGTCCGGGCAAGCCTGTGCAGATCGCTGTCCGAGATGCATTGAAACGGAACAAAGGCTACTGTGCGTCTGCCTTAAATTGCTATGCCCGCGGATGACTTATCTGACGTACAATTTTGCAGCACTCGTCCTCTGCGGTCACAGTCTCGGCGCAGGCGTTGCGGCTCTGCTAGCACTGGTGAGGTCCTTGGTGGTATATCAGCGTCTCTTCCTTGACTGAAGTGCCCTTGCAGATGTGGGCCTCACCTGAGACTCGGCTCACTCATCGTGCCTCCGGCCTTCCCACTAACAGGAGGGTCTCAGCGTACTGCTTCGCTCCCCCATGTGTCGTTTCGCCCAGGCTCAGTGCAAGGGCAGCCGCCTCTGGACTGATCGTGTCCTTCGTGTACGGCCACGACATCGTCTCGCGACTCTCGCTGGGTAGCGTGCGCGACCTGACTCGCGGCGCGGCTTGGCTCTGTGCTGCTGAACATCGGGAGGGCGATAAAGAGGAAGGCTACTCGAGCGTGACGAAGAAAGCACTGAAGTACAAGATGGGGAGGGGAGAAGAGGGCGATGAGGAATGGGTACGTCCCTCAGGCAAACTCAAAGATCTAATCGCGTCGTTCTGAGATATGCTCTTGTAGTTCCTCGCAGTCCGCAAGACGCTTGAAGCTAACATGCAGATGGCCGATCTCTTCCCGCCCGGCAGGGTCCTCTGGGCTCTGCGAGACGGCGACCTCCACCGCGCTCACCGGCTCGGAGCAGACTCCGGCCGGAGCTCATCAAGCGAGAAAGTGCGCCTTTTCGAGGTCGTCGATGTTAAACAGGTCTTCGGGCAGATCATCTTCGCTCGGGATATGCTGAGCTCCCACCTCCCGCATCAGTATGATCGGGTCCTGCACGAGTTACTGTAGACTTAGAGAGTTCTGACATGGCCCTCCATGACATCTGTGTAGCATACCATGGCTTGTACGATACCTCTGCATCCTCGACTCGTCTCTTTCCATGTATCTCTCCACGCTAGTAGTCCCCCGTAGTCCCTCGTAACCTCTCATAGAAACATTGGCAGCAATCAGCACATGCGACTTGCATACATCTCAGTTATAGCCTACATTTCTCCTGACATACTGCTGCTGATCGGACTCTTTCCCCTCCGGATCCTGTACGCCTAGAGCGACGCCAGATACTCCTCTATAACCTCCACAATAACCTCATGATCCTCTTGCATCGTCAGCCCGCTGACCACGATAACGCCCACGACGCCCTCCACGTCCTTCACGCGGATCGGAAACCCGCCGCCATGTATCGCATACTCGCCCGCGCGCTCCCCCAGCATGAACTTCGCGCGGAACGCGTCCTCGTTCCCCGCGAACTTGTTGTGCAGGAACCAGGTGCTCGTGCCCCAGCGCAGGACCGCCGCCCGCTTGCGCGCGACCCATGTGTCGTTGTCCGCCGTCGTCCCGCGTGCGGTCGTGCAGTGGAAGAGCAGCTGCGCGTGCGCGGCGAGCGTGATGTTCACCACTGCCGGCTTTGGGGAGGCCTTTTGGAGGCGGGCGCGGAGGCGCGTCCCGAGCTCCCAAGCGGTGTCAGCTGTGAAGTGGGGGAGGATGCAGCGCTGCTCCTCAGCGGCGATTTCCTCGAGCTGTAGTGATATGATATGAATAAGTATGCTATGTGCTGAGAGTATGAGGCATGCTCACCGTGCGCGGTGGTGCGCGGATCTGGACGGGTTCTGCGTGGCTCATTGCGATTATAACTGGAAATGAGATCGAGTCGGTCAGGCAAGCCTGACTGCGCAAAGGAGGTACATCGGACTGACCTGAGGAGACGGACTGCGTTGAACCTAGTCAGTGGTAGCTAGCTCGAAGATGCAGGACCTTGAAGGCTACTTATCGTCACCGCTATCGATGCAGCTCGCTGAGTCAGACGGTCTACCCAGTTATCCGATTCGTCAGTGGCGTCTGTCGTCGAGGTTAACTTGGAAGGGTCCTAGAATCTTCATCTTGCAACGGGGCCATGCCGCGGGATGATGCAAAACGTACATATTCCTCGACAACGAAAGTCCATAGCAATATACATGATCAGTCTTTCTCCGCATACGCCAAGAGGTGCTGCTCGATCTCCGCCGTATCCATGACTCTCCACTGTCCCCGCGTCCTCGCGTCCTCCTCCTCGCCCTCAGAAACAATACCAATCTCGACCTCGTCTGCCTTGAAGTCGGTGGCATGTACTGTGGAGATGGCCTCGATCGCCATCTACATTCTGTGTTAGCGATCTCACGTCAAGGTCAGAACGCAAAACTAACCTCGATGACCTCCGCGCGCGAGAGCGTCTTGCCTGCGCGAGTAGCATCATCAGCGCCACGACCGGAGTCAAGCTTCTTCCACTTCTTCTCTAGGTGGTTCATGGCCTCTTGCTGTTTCTGGCCTGCTGCCGTTGCATGGAAGCCGACGAAGTATCCGGCGGGATCAAGCTTGAAGCACTGTGGTCCGAACTCGGGGTCGGCGCCGATGAGGATCATGGCTGGGAACCGACAGAGGTTAGACGACCGACACTACGAAGAGGGAACAGAACTGGGAATGGCAAAGTGTCGCCGATGTGCTCATAGAGAGCGTAAACTCGGCGAGTGTACATGACCAGGAATGTGATGAAAGTGAAAGGCAGTAGGACGCACCGATACCAAGCGGCCGCATCGCTGCGCGCTGCGTGTAGACTTGGTTGATGTTCGCCATCCGCCTGGCGAGCGCATCCGGGGTGATCTCATAGCCGTACTTGTAACGGAAATCTGCTGCCTCCGAGCGTGCGCGCATGACTTGCGCTCTTGCGTCAGCTGCGCAGAGTACCAGTGTTTTCAGAGCGCAGGACGATGAGAGCAGGTGCGAAGGAGGCGTACCGATCAAGCCCGTCATGACACAACCAATTGTCGGCGTGATGCTGAAGAGGTGGGTGACGGTAGAAGCATCGAGGAGCTTGTCCTAGACGTAGCAATACATCCATGAGGATCTTGGAGGCAAGGTGCCACAGACAATGGATTACTCACCGGGACCTTCTTCTGGGTAATGACTACCGCGGTATCTTTCCCTCGTACGGCAATAGCAGTATGTCCAGAGCCAGAGATGGCCTTGAACGCGTACTCTATTCAAACGTTGTGCTCAGTGTAGTCCCTTGGGCTCCGGATGCTTCTGACACTCACCTACTTGGTAGAGCCGTCCCTCGGGAGAAAAGACCGTGAGGTATCTGAGAGCATGTCAATAGCTTTCGTATAGAATGTTCAACTTAAAAGCATACCTGTCGTAAGAGGTCCTGGACATGGTGGGCGATGGAGAGGAAGCACGTACGGGAGCGCGGACTGGACGCGCAAGTCGACGCGTGTGTCTCAACTCCTAGCATAGGGTTAGGACTACAGGCTCACGTGACCATAGCCTGCAGTCATTTTCGACTCTGAATGCGGCACTGACATCCGACTCGTCCACTTCCTCTCCTCTCGCTTTCTCGGTCGTCTTGCTGCTGTACTTCTTCACCGGTCTACGCGGAGGTTCGGGTTTGGACGTGCTCAGGAGAGAATACAGTTCGCGGACGGCGCGCGGGAGGAGCAGGCAAGATGAAGGAGCCGGTGTCCCATAAAGCACCGAAAGTCATGTACGCGCTCGCGTATGTCGTCTAGTGACTTACTCACAACAGAACAGCAAGAAACTGCAGTTTAGCTTGCTGAATAATCAGGACACCGTCAAACTTGCCGAATTCGAGGTTACTCACCGCGACCTGTACACCCCGATCGACCGTCTGCCGGTGAAGAACGGTGTCCTCGATCGTCGTCTGGTATGTGTTATACGTGCATCATGTGAGACTGTTCTCATCGAAGTGTAGGGAACAACAGAGAAGAGCGCGTTCTGCGAGACCTGTGGGCTATCATCCGTGGACTGCGTCGGACACTATGCGTACATCAAGCTCATCGTTCCGGTGTTCCACATTGGCTACTTCAAGCACACGATAGGCATCCTGCAATGTATCTGCAAGGTAAGCTTCTCATCAGCGATTCCATAATATGGTTATCGACATCAGGCAGACTTGCGCCAGAGTATTGCTTGACGAGCAAGACCGCCGCACGTATCTCAAGCGCTTCCGGAGACCGAACCTCGAGAACCTGCAGAGAATAAGCCTAAATAAGGCTGTCCTTGCACTCGCCCGGAAGACTGTCTACTGCCCCTACTGTTCCGCCACCAATGGCGTCGTGAAAAAAGCAGGTGCGCTCAAGATTATTCACGACAAGTTCCGTGCGAAGAAGACGGCGGAGGAGATGGAGAAGTGGAAGAAGAACTTCGGTCCCGCGGTTGAGGCGCAGAAGGAGCTCGCGATGTACATAAACAAGGCTGTCCACGAAGACTTGAATCCGCTCAAGGTCTTGGACCTGTTCAAGCGTATATCCGATGAGGTCAATATATTCTGTTATCCGCCTCCCTACCCAGTAAAAACTCACGCCCTCTCAGGATTGCGAACTTCTGGGACTACGTCCCGAGTTTGGACGACCGGAGCAGTTCATCTGGCAGTATATCTCCGTGCCTCCGGTGGCCATTCGACCGTCTGTTGCCCAGGATGGAGCGTCTAACGAAGATGACCTCACCGTGAAACTCACCGAGATCGTCTTCACCAACGCGTTGATCAAGTCCGGGATTGCCAAAGGTGCACCCACTGCACAGTTCATGGTCAGACATTGTCACTCACATCTCATCGCAAGGGTCGTGCTCATGATTGACTACCCGTACAGGAGCAATGGGAGTTCCTGCAACTCTCCGTCGCAATGTACATCAACTCCGAGCTCCCGGGTGTGCCGTCGCAGATGGGCCAGAAGCCGATCCGTGGCTTCTGTCAGCGGCTGAAGGGTAAGCAGGGTCGCTTCCGAGGTAACCTGTCCGGAAAGCGTGTCGATTTCTCTGGGCGTACTGTCATCTCTCCGGACCCCAACCTCCGCATCGACGAAGTCGCAGTTCCAGAGCGTGTCGCGAAGATTCTCACATATCCGGAGCGCGTGACTGCCCACAACATTGACCGGTTGAAGAGCGCGGTGCGCAACGGCTGCGACGTGCATCCAGGAGCCAACTATGTGACGACAGGGAGCAATGGGTTCAAGAAGTTCTTGAAGTTCGGCAACAGGACTGCGGTGGCGGACGGGCTACGGATAGGTGACATTGTAGAGCGACATGTTATCGACGGTGATATTGCGCTGTTCAACCGACAACCCAGTTTGCACAAGGTACGCGTTTGCAACTCTGTAACCAGCGAATGCCTAATCGAGATGCACCTCTCAGCTGTCTATCATGTGTCATCGAGTAAGTCATACGAAGTTGATCATATCGCGCGGAAAGCTCATGCGCGCTTTAGATCAAAGTACGACCATGGCGATCTTTCCGCCTCAACGAGTGTGTGTGTGGTCCGTACAACGCCGACTTCGATGGAGACGAGATGAATCTTCGTAAGTGGTCAACTCACTCTACAGCCCTTCCGCCCTCACGCCTCTGCAGACGTACCACAGACAGAAGAAGCGCGGACGGAGGCACTAGAACTCATGAGCGTGAAGCACAACCTCGTCACGCCCCGTAACGGTGAACCTGTTATCGCAGCCATCCAAGACTTCATCACCGCCTCCTTCCTTCTCTCCCGGCGCGACACGTTCTTCGATCGTCGCCAGTTCACGCAAATCTGCTCCTATTTCGCCGACGCAGACCTGCAGATCGACATTCCTTCTCCAACCATCTGGAAGCCTGTGCGGCTGTGGACAGGCAAGCAGATCTTCAACGTCCTCATGCGCCCGAACAAGAACTCGAAAGTGCGTGTCAATGTCGAGTTCAAGTGCAACAAGGAGGAGAAGCCGGACGCGAAGTGCTACCCGCACATGAAGCCTGCCCCAGACCTGTCGCCCAACGACGGCTGGCTGGTCATCGTGAACAGCGAGATCATGTGTGGGGTCATGGACAAGGCGACCGTTGGCAGCGGCAAGAAGAAATCTGTGTTCGGTGTCATCATGCGCGATTATGGCCCGCATGAAGCTGGGGCTGCAATGAACAGGGTTGCTAAGCTCTGTGCACGCTACCTTGGTGAGTTCCTCCGCGAGGCCTCGTAGTCGACGAACACTGATGTGCTTTGTCCAGCGAACTACGGTTTCTCCCTCGGCATCAACGACGTCATTCCCGGTCCTGTTCTGTCTTCGAAAAAAGACAGGATGGTCGAGGAAGCGTATGCAGCATGTGAGAAGCTGATCATCAAAGCCAAGAAGGGCCTGTTGGAGAACAAGCCCGGTTGCAACCAGGAGGAAACGCTTGAGGCGGAGATCTCCAAGGTACTTTCCGACGTTCGTGGCAACGTCGGAGAGATATGTATGAAAGAGCTCAGTCGTCACAACGCCCCTCTGATCATGGCAACCTGTGGTTCGAAAGGTGTGCAGACCAGGCCACTCAACCTCGTAGTGCTTGGTTGACTTGTCTTCCTCCACAGGTTCCGTCATCAATGTCTCGCAGATGGTGGCCTGTGTCGGACAACAGATCATCGCCGGCCACCGTGTTCCAGATGGCTTCCAGGACCGTTCGCTCCCTCACTTCCCCAAGAAGTCGCGAGACCCCCCGTCGAAAGGTTTCGTCCGAAACAGTTTCTATACCGGCCTGCACCCCACAGAGTTCCTCTTCCACGCTATCTCGGGTCGTGAAGGTCTGGTCGATACCGCCGTCAAGACTGCCGAGACTGGTTACATGCAGCGACGTCTCATGAAGGCGTTGGAAGATCTCGTCACACACTACGACTCCTCCGTGCGCAATGCAACCGGGGGTGTCGTGCAGTTCCGCTACGGTGATGACGGGTTGGACCCTGCCTGCCTCGAAGGCGATGCTCAACCGGTCGACTACGAGCGAGCTTGGAGACATGCTTGCGTGCGTCCTCCCCTCCCTTCATGCAAGAGTCACATGTACTGACATTCCATCCGCAGGCAATTGCGCCTAGATCGACTCGTGGTCTGCTACCGTTCGAAATCATGGAATTCGTCGACCGCACACTAGCGGGACGAAAGTTCACGTCCGAGTGCACAGCTGCCTACCTAGCGACAATCCGCAAGTTCATCTCTGAGAACATCGCCCAGCGCATGGCGGACATCCGCAAGCGGCATCATATGTTCGACGCGCTGGAGCGGGAGGACGAGTGGGACGCGGACACCGACTTGACGATGGGAGCCTCTTGTAAGTCATGCATTTGCTGTACGCTGACATGCGGAACCAGTGCTCATCTTTTGCAGACGCCGATAAGGCTGCCGTCGACAACCTGGCGAAGGTCACCGAGGAGCAACTACGATCGTTCCTAGACATTTGTTGGACGAAGTACGTCAAGGCCAAGATTGAACCAGGTACTACCTATCTACTTCTCTGGTCCAGCAATATTGATGTTTGCACTCAGGTTCGACCGTTGGAGCCGTGGGCGCTCAGTCCATCGGTGAGCCCGGGACGCAGATGACGCTCAAAACTTTCCATTTCGCCGGTGTCGCCTCTATGAACGTCACGCTCGGTGTACCGCGCATAAAGGAGATCATTAACGCCGCGAAAGCCATCAGCACGCCCATCATCAGTTGCAAGCTCGTCACGGCTGATAGCGAGGCCTCTGCTCGTATTGTCAAGGGCAGACTGGAGAGGACACATATTGGCGACGTGCGTTTCTCGTCTGTCGTCACCAGAGTCCTGCATTGATGAAAATGTTCATGATGTAGATTGCATCTGTGCTTGAGGAAGCATGGGCGCCAGAGTACACGTACATCGGTGTAATCGTTGACATGAAGACCATTCAGGACCTTCAGGTACGTATCAACCCTTGTATCACAGTCGCTCAGATCTGATTTCCTCCTCACAGCTCGAGCTCACTCTGGATGACATCAAGTGGGCTATCGTCGCTGCGCGGAAACTGAAGATCAAGCAGGAGGTTTGTACCATCTTGTATATTGGCGTAGGCCCGACTAATTGCCATGGCCTTAGTCTATCACGATCATTCCTCGCAAGAACCGGTTGCGTATATACATCGATGGTCCTGACAAGTACTATCGACTACGCGAACTTAAGCGCTCTCTCCCCGACGTTGTGGTGAAGGTGTGTTCCCTCTTCCTCTGTCCTCGTCCAGTGCAGAAATGGATTATATTGTGAACAGGGTGTGTCTACTATTCGACGTGCCATCA
This sequence comes from Cerioporus squamosus, assembly GCA_022592435.1. Taxonomy (NCBI): domain Eukaryota; kingdom Fungi; phylum Basidiomycota; class Agaricomycetes; order Polyporales; family Polyporaceae; genus Cerioporus; species Cerioporus squamosus. The sequence goes on from JABYQS010000057.1 coordinate 138,292, forward strand.
TTAACATCAAGGAGGAGAACGACCATAGGGGCAAGAAGGGTGAGAAGGAACTGCTCGTAGAAGGTTATGGCCTGCAAAAGGTCATGACTACTCAAGGTACGCTGGACATGGCGCGCGGTGCTTCGATGCTAACGCAGGCGTTGCAGGCATTGTTGGAGAATACACCACGTCCAATCACGTCATCGAGGTCGCTCAGGTGTTGGGTATCGAGGCCGCCAGGAAGACGATCATCAACGAGATCAACTACACGATGAAGAGCCACGGTATGAGCATCGATCCACGACACGTCATGTTGCTGGGGGATGTCATGTCCTACAAGGTACGGTGGACGCACACGCTCGTCTTCCCTCTGTTCACTCACACTCGCAATGATGTAGGGTGAGGTCCTCGGTATCACGCGATTCGGTGTTGCCAAGATGAAGGACAGCGTCCTCATGCTGGCATCCTTCGAGAAAACGACCGACCACTTATTCGATGCCTCTGCGTTCGGCAAGACGGACTCCATCGCGGGCGTGTCTGAGAGCATCATCATGGGCAACGCTGCGGCGATGACGGGCACTTCGATGTAAGTGTTCACTACGATCCCTGTTACCAAGCTGACACCTGACTGTCCCGCAGGCCTGCCCTTGTCACTCCTGCACCGTCCATTAGCAAACCGAGAAAATTGCTATTCGAGGGGGCGTTGTGAAGTTATATCAGCATCTGTTGTATTTTATGGAGCATATGTACGTTACTTCTGCACATCTAACAATGTCCACCTTCCTGCGATCCCGGTCATAGTTGGCGATGGAAGGATTGCTTCGAAGCACGTAAGCACAGTTCTTTTTTGACGGGAGCTTCCAGAGCTTCCACGGCCACGCGCGTGAGGTGCTATCAACTCCAACCCCCATCTGCCGCAGCACAATCATTTCAACAGGACCACACATGAGCGCAAGGCAGGCTACTCGGTCGTTCGCGACGCATAACGGACCGACACCATCGCAGTCAGGACGACCACCGACCTTGTCTGTCACGCCGAACAACACCTGCATTCCGTACCCATCCACCTGTAGATTCAATCGACCCACACGGTCGTTATACCAGCCACCGACCAGCTTCCTGCAGACCTTTTCCTACACCGCGACGCGTGCTCTCCGTTTCACGGACTCCGCTCTACGGTACTACGTTAAGTCGCCGTCTGATGTCAGTCTTGGCTATGGCTACGAAAGGTGGATAAAGCGACCGGAGGAGGTACTCAAGCTGGACCCCATCCTCCGGTCCATCGAACGTGTCATACAGAAGAAGAATGTCGCTTCCGGACCTGGGAAGGGTGAGAAGTGGTTGAGCCGGATGGCCGTTGTGACTAGGAGGAAAATCATGACAAAGTAAGTCGCGCTATTACTGGCATCGGGTCAAGTAGTTGATGCGAGCGCGTCGAACATTGACTAGGATTCTGATGGCACCATACCAACAATACAGTGACACAGTCGAATTGAATGTGATGCTTGCCGGAGGAACACTGTACCTTGAGGGACATGCTCCTGACCCGCAACTATTGTATGTTCGTCACTCGACATTCCCTATGTTCATCCAGCTTACTCACCTCGGCTCAGGGAGGGGAGTATTTCAGCCAAGGAACGCAAACTCATGTACTATGGTTCCGCTTTCGAAGCATGGTCTACTTCATCGCGACCAGGCATTCCCGAAAAGCTCAATGGGCATCCTGCAGGATGGAGCGGCGATGTGAACACCTACGTCCAGTGGCTCGCAGTTGCCGAAGGCAGGCTGGGAGACCATCGTATAGTCATTGGCGGAGAGCTTGATTGCGTGCGAGGTTAGCTTTGGCAGCACTGTCCTTCTGACTACGGCTAACCAAGCTCAGGCCGTTTCAATGGACGACCGAACACTTTGGTAGAACTGAAGACGACGGCGTCGATGCGGAGGACGGGGGACGAAGCTCGCTTCAACAAGTGCGCAGACCACTGGCAGTCGGAAGCGGAAACAAAGAGCGACTCACTGATTACGTCTCCACTTCCAGGAAATTGCTAAAGTACTACATCCAATCATCCCTGATGGGTGTGCCAGTAAGTACACAAGCCCCAGTAACTCTAGCGACGTGCGTTTATCAGGTCTGTTGGCAGGAAATTGTCGTTGGGTTTCGTACATCCGCAGGCCAGTTGGTCACGACACGAACATACAAGACAGCGGAAATACCTCGACTCGTGCGCAACAAACCGGGTGCATAGAGCCGCAACAGCTGTTGGCAATGGGGACAGCAGTTTTTGTCCTCTCTCCGGGCCATCCTCGCTCGTCAAGCTTCCTCCAGCAAGCCGGGCTCGGAGCCTCCAGCTCGAGTTTGGCGCGTCATCCTGGCACCCAACACAGGCGTCACCGTCTTTCCCCTGCAGAAAGGTAACATCGCGCGGTTAGGTGATGATGAGCCGAGGATTGGCTTCTTGCCTACATGGTATTTCAACCAGATCCGAACGCGCGCGTGAAATGCGAAGTTGAGCTACAGTCCGATGCATGTTGGGCATGACGTGTGCGCGCACGCCGGGACACCGATAGACGATCGGACTCCGTCGCATAGTCCAAGGTCTATAAGTAAGCAGCGCTCGTGTATCCAATTCGTGCATTAAGTCGGTTCAGTGATTCCACGGCATCATTGGTTGCAATGAGGTGGACATTGACTGCAGTAGAGAACTTGAAGTCTCGTCTTCCATGTGAGACGGCAGTTGGTGACGTTCGGTCAGGAGAGGACTCACGTATGTATCTGTCGAAGAACCACGCTGACGAGCACCCGAGTCACCAGGACGGCGGTCGCGAACGCATGACACTCAGCAAGAATAGCAATTCAAGTAGATGATGCGATATAGCTACATACAAACTCCTATATGGCTCCCGCAAGGTCGTGCCGCTTACGTCGGGACCAGCGAAGAGTTGCTCATGATCTGAGAGAACATCTGCAGTGCGGCCTCGCCCACGGAGAGCGAGCCGTACGTGTAAGCAGGTACTTCGTGACCCCTGCAATACAGCGCAGTACATCAGCGAACACATCGCAAAACGACGCACGAACAAGACACTCACGCTCCGAATATGCGGACATACGAGAACGTCCCTGCATTCTTGAACACGCCGGTCACCTGTCCCTTGACAGTGTAGTTCGCGAACTGCTGCTGCTTGTACTCGTCGGTGAACTGCGTCTGCAGGGCGTTCACCATCGCCTCGACACCGTTGAAGTTGAGGATGTAGTCGGCGTCGCCGTCGTAGATGATCGTGCGCACCCCAGCCTTGATGACCGTCTCGAGGTTCGGGCGCGAGTTGTGCATCCAGTCGCCCGTATCGGCAAAGTTCGAGTACACAGCGTCGCTCGTCTCCTCCCAGGTGGCCTCCGCGCCGATCTTCGACGTGACTGACTTGCTCTGGAGGTAGGGCGTCAGGTCGGGCGGGTACGGGTCGGGGTTGCGCGTCGGGACGTAGTAGACGTCGTAGTTGCCTGCGAGCGGGGAAAGGATGTTGTTATTGCAGAAGCTCTGCGCCTCCGAGCAAATGTCCTCGTCGCCGTTGCTATAGCACTCCGTAATCAGGTCCTTGCATCCGCCAGATCTGGTCCAACTGGTGTTCGCCCGAGAGATCGTGGATGAAGAGACCAAAGCGTGATACCTACATTCTGGGTGTCAGCATCACTGCCCGTCTACGGGGAGCCGATGGCTTACGGGTTAGATGCCGCATATTCGATGTATCCAGGGTATTGGTTGAGTGGGTCCTGCGAAGGCGTATTAGTACATAGCTCTACTCTACCCTGTAGCCACTCACAGTAAGCCCATCGCCGACGCCCAGGAATTTCAGGTTGATCGGAACACCAGACACGGTGCCCTTAGCGATGGCCGCGTTTTGGGAGAGGAAGTACCTGAGGCAGCAAAGTCTTCAATGCGTTGCGCAAGGCAGACTTCGATGAGAGGACCTACGCCGCGAAGGTCGGACCATAGTGCCCACCATACCTGGAACATAGGAGTACTTGAGAAATGTACTCGCACTCGCCACTAAGCACACTTACGACTCAGTCCAGAGCGCAAACTCATTCTTCTGGTACTTCGAAAATCGCGAGTCAGCGAAGAAGATCTGGAGGAACTTCCAGACATCCGACGCCGCCTCCTGGGAGGTCCCAACAGTCGTCGAGCCATGTGAGAAACCGACGCCGACGGGTTGGTCAATGTAGAGCCTTCACAACAGCCACTGTCAGCAATTATACTGCAGAGATTGGCAAAAGATGCGGCTTACATGTTGGAGACTTCATTCCATGAGTTCGGGTTCAGAGTCACGCCGCTGCTATCGTTCGTGATGCGACAAGGACCATTCTCTTGGAAGAGACCAATCATGCTGGAGCTTCCTGGCTGTCATACAGCATCAGTCACCGGTTGATGATCCCCAACATTAGACTGCAGTACTCACGCCGCCGTTCAGCCAGATGGAAAGTGGAGCGGTGTCTGGGTTCTTGCGGGCAGCGAAGAACCAAAACCTAAGCCACGGTGTATTTAGCTCCTATCACCGCTTGTTGAACAGAACACTAACCATATGCTCTCGTTGGAGGTCAGGTCACCATAGCCGGATGCCTGGTACACCCCGGGAGTAGTCTCGCAGACACCGCTGTTCTCAACGACCCGCAGCTTCCCTGGGGTCGTCGCAGCAGGGGCAAGGTCAGCGACCTTGACCTTGTTGCCCACGACGGCATCAGTGCCGCCAATGACCCCATTGACGATGGGAATCTGGCCACCGAGCACAGTCGACGCCGGCAAAGCGGCCAGGAGGGAAGTGAGCACGGAGAGCCTGAGGAGCATCGTCGCAAAGGCGAGGGCGTCCTGAAGCCTGCGTTCGTGGTCCGGGGCAGCTACAGAGGTCGGTGAGCCTCTAGGACTTTATATCCCCCGGCGCCCGCAGGAATCATTGATACCGGGACAACGAGCGGCTGTGTCACGGTGGATCGAGTGGCGACCTCCCTCGGTGAGCGGCGGCTGAGGCGATATCAGACCTTCTCGGGAGTCTAACATGAGGCGAGGCGCAGTACAGGGTACGAGCTGCCGTTCTGACGAAGCCCCGAACGCTGGAAGCATGGTCACGGAGCCGGGAACACTGCCCGTCCATCGACCTCCATGTCGTTGGGGCTGCAGGCGCCCGGGGACCATGTGTTGTATGTATGTATCGGAAGCTTCGACTTCGCGAGGCGTATGAGGTCGCACCCCACCACCGCACCTACCCGAACGTCTGGGGCAGTTTGATAGAGACCTCCTACCTCCCCCCGTGGGAACCTTTCCGGGCTTAAGCGCCCCCGAGTCCTGAGGGCAGCGCGTCACAAATGGCCGTGTTCATACTGACATCTTCATATGTATACTCCCCAGAACATGACTGAGAGGTCTAGAGAACGTGAAAGAACATCAGGAGATTTTCTGAACCATTTGCTGCTCAGGAAATACTCCCCAAGTCGTTGGTAGGCAGTAGAGTAGTACTGCAGACAGGGCAGGAGGCTCAATACTGGGAGCGGCGCTATGGTTCTTGGTTCCAATCATGCCCAACATCTCGGGCACGATCAGAGGTCTTGCGAGACTAGAATACAGGTGAATAACATCTAGACCAAGTGCAAAGTAGCTGCGAGGCGGTCGGAGCTCGGGGGCGCTTGAGCCCAGAAAAGTTCCCACGGGGGGAGGTAGGAGGTCTCTATCAAACTGCCCCAGACGTTAACGGCGTTCTTCCGGCGGGTCCGCGAATTCTCCTATCCACGCAACTGCGTGGCCGGACGGATGATGATCATCGTCACCTGGTGCTGATCAACAAAAGCGTGCTCACCTCGGGTCTCCGAATTCCAAGACAACGCATACCAAACCCGATGGAGGATATCCAGTATTTTTAGAATGCGGTGTTGAAGGTGCTGCGTGATTTAATATTTCGAGAAGTTACGTAGTGAGTGATGGTCGTATTGCATACTCTGTGATAGTGTTGAAAGGGCTACTTATCATGAGCATTATTCCACTCGAGTTGTGAGTAGAGTAGGCACCTGTAGGCCCTAGCAGCTACAGGGGAAGGGGACGAGCTCTGCGATATGATTGACGAATTGTGGCCGTCTCGAGCGAGATATACGCTGAAGGCTGCAGATGAGCGGCGTGTCAGAACAGATTCCCTTCCAGCTCGTTCTCCACCGTTTCAGACCGGTCAGCGGGGAGGTGAGATCAGTGAAGGGTATGCAAGCATCGCCGATTACGTCCACTCTCCTCGTCAGGATATTTCTGCCAGTGTTATGTCCCTCCCCGGCAAACAGACTCCAAGTGGGGGCATAGCTCCTCTCGTGCGAGATGATTCTTCGTACGAACTAGGGAAGGCCAAGGAGGCGGGGGAAGGCAGGCCTATCTCTGCAGACCCTAGATTGCACGCCACCGGTGTAGCGCGTAGCAGCGCGTCGTGGGGGCACACAAGCCGTGAACACGCACCAATTTCGAATGCCTCGCTACTGGAGACCTTTGAGAGCTACAAAGAGGCGGCTCGCTCAACGGCATTGGACATCATCGACTTGAAGTTAGTGTCACTTGGAAGTTGGACCCTTGTGACCCAGGCATCAGGCCAGCGTCGCCGCAAGCCATCGTGAAACACGTCGAGTTGGAGCGCACGACAAACACCCGAATGGAGCTTGTGCGCGAGGCGATGATTGCGACGAGGAGTACAATTTTGTTCCATTAAATTAGCGTGATGTCCATGTTACTGTGTATTAGCTTGCACGACGCAATCAACGTGCCGACGCTCCTCCGCTCTATACACACCGCCCTCGTCAGGATTCCCCTCGACTCCCCAAGCTATGAAGCGGACACACGCACCTGCACCAAGTCGATCTCCCAGTCCTGCAGCTCCCGTTTCCAGTACCGCGCAGGAGCCTGCCAAAAGTCCTCGTACACCGGGCCGTTCGAGCTGCCGCTCTTCTTCGCGCTCGCGCTGGGAGCCGACGCAGACGTCTTAGGCGAGCTCTGGAACTTCTTCAAGAAGTCCGAAAAGTGTTGCTTGAGCTCAGGCGGTGCGAACGGGTGCGGGTGCTGCTCCTCGGGTTCTGTATGACGTTGTGGCAATATGGTGGCAGAGTTGGCGCCAGAGACCTCGTCAGTTGCTAGAGTCGAACGATGCGGAACAAAGAGACGCACTTGCGGGCCATTGCCGCCTGCCAATGAAGCGGATGAGTGGTTTGTGTGTGTTCGCGAGACGGAGGGAGGGGTGCATCGTGGACGTCGACGGGAAAGATGTGCTGGTCGGTCATTCGGCCGACTCCGCCTACTTCTGAGGCGAGGCGCCCGTGGGTCTACGGTCATGCTCGGGCTCGGACGTACGGTGTTCACGAAGCACGGCAAGGTGCGCTCGAAAGCATATACCAGCATACGTGTGATAGCGTGAGGGTAGTAGATACATGTTCGCAGACCGCTGTGGATACAATCTGAATGACTTCCCCCGCTGCCAAACTTACCACTCATCCGAACTCTCATCGTCGATAGCGTCGAGAGGTGGCCAGAAAGAGTCTATTTCTTGACTGCTCTCTTCTAGTTCGGCCTTCTCGACGGCATCACCTCCTTTCTCGACCTCCTCCTTGGGCACCGTACGCTGCACTCCAGCTGCCTTCAGCTGCTCAACAGCTTTCCAGAACATCGTCTCCGCGTGCTCGGTCGCCTCATCCGCAATCGCAGGCAGGTGTGGTCGACATGGAGGGGCAATAATGATGCCGGAGGAGTTGTCAGATGAGGATGGCGACACAGATGCAGGTATATTATGGATGTAGTAGAGAGAAAAAAGAGATGTCGCCGGGGGCGTGCCTGAGGGTGACGACGGTGGGACGGTCAGGCTAAGCGCAGCCTCAAGGTATGGTCGCAACAACTCCTCCGCCGAAGATGAGCTCGTAGACTCCGGAGATAGGGGTAGCGAGATATTGACGATGTCTGACGGAGCGTCAGCATCACAGCAGAGGCACTGAGTCAAGGTACTCACATCGTCCCTTCGGCGCTGACATGCTGCCATCACCGGTGACCAACGCATGCGCCGCCGTAGTCAACCCATTATGCAGACTTCCCGGAGGGAACACGAGCAAGGCAGTGTCGACATCATACTTGGGAGGTTCAGGTTTCTCTGACATCTCGTCTTCTGCCGCTTCGGTTGGTCCAACAGCATCGGCAGATGAGGCGTCATCGGGTGCCTCGGAAGGCGTGAACATCAGGGGCCTGTCGATGACGGCAACACAGCGCGCGACAGCATAGGCAGGTCGCTGGGAAGCACCAGTGTTGGCCGGGACGGCACCTCTGAGAGAGGACGGAACATAATCAGGGGAAGAGACGAGAACCTTCGCGGTCAGCTGTTCGTCAAAGTCTTCCAGCTTCACGCTGTACCGTGCGTTCGCCGGACGAGAAGCAGAGGAACCCTTTTCATCCTCCGGGGGTTCGTCGGGAGACGGCTCGACCGAGACCACACGTCGACCAAGGATGTAGGTGCCGCCCTTGACAGCTGATGTACGACAGAATCCCTGTGCGGTCTCGCCCAAGCCGCCGTAGTGGCCCACGAGGAAGGGAGAGGCACCATAGCGACCGGCGGAACGAAGATACTGTCGTATCCTCTGCATCGCCGGAAGAGTGGGTTCTGTAAGACAGTCAACTTGATATCCTCCGACCAAGAGCAAACTGGCTACCTGCTGCAGAGGCACAAAATGCAAGCGCATATGCGATGGCGCTTGCCGCCTGATCCTTGAGGGAGAAGACATCCTGGAGGTATTGGACGAACGGCATCTGCTCCTTCCCTTCCAGCTCCTTCTTGCCCTCAAACTCTCCCGCCGCGAACATGAGGAAGCGCATCAGACGCCGCTTGTCGACCAGTGACAATGCCTTGCTCTTGAACACATCCTCCTTGCTCCCCGGCACGCTCTGGACGTACCCCGACCGGTCGTACACCGCGACTTTCTCGAGCAGCTTGAACTGTCCATACCGCGAGACGCCAGACGCAATGAGCGACTCGATGTGTGGTCCAATAGAGGGAACGATGGACGGTGTAAGCGGGACGGAGTACTGCCGGGATTGCGGCGGGATGGTCTGAGAGCGGGATATGGAGGTGTATCGTGCCCGTTGGCTCGCGAGGTAGTCAGACGAGGCCGTCCCGTCACCGACGTTCGCGCGTGCATCCGCCCACTCCACAAGCTCGTCCAAGGTCAGAGAGGCCTCGTCGCCGCCGTAGTACTGATTGGTATCGACATGCGCAACCTTGTATCCTGCCTTAGAGAGAGCGCTGCCGTGTCCGACCCTTCAGAGCAAGCGACTGGGAAGAAGAGACACACGATGCTCACGCAGCTGCAATAGACTCGGAAAGCCCAGTTCCGAGCACGACGACGTCGAAGTCCATATCGCCCTCGCTGCCGTCCGCGGCCGTGGAAGTACTGAGCAAGACGGGAGACGCGCACGCGACTCCGGAAATCCTGTACTGATCTCTACATGTCCAGTTCACGAGCCGCTTCGCCTCGAACTCGTCCACAGACTACAACACACATATCTCACACATCATGGTTATGCCCAAGCATCGGATAGACTCGAGACAAGCACAGAACAAGGAACGGCCCTAACTACGTCATAGAAACATGAAGGAGGACAAGAGCATACAAGACATGGACGACAGATGGCAGATACAGCGAACCAGCTTAGAACGTCTTCTTCGTTCCCTGGAACTCAGCAACAGCACCCGACCTGACGCTGCCGCCGCGACCTCCACCACGGCCGCCCCGGTCACCAAAGCCGCGGCCACGACCTCCGCCGCGTCCACCACGGTCGCCGAAGCCACCACGGCCACGGCCTCCGCCACGTCCGCCGCGGTCACCGAAGCCCTGGATCCGCCATGTCAGTCTGACTCCCTGATAGTGCAGATGCGCTTGAAACTCACCCTTCCGCCACCGCGTCCACCACCGCGTCCGCCACGTCCACCGCCGTTGTTGTCTCTGGGCTGCGAGTAGTCCAGACGGATGGGGCGGCCACCGACCTCGGTACCCGAGAGACCCTCGTATGCCTTCTTCGCCGACTCGATGTCAACGTACTCGACGTAACCAAAGCCCCTCGGCCTGCCGCTCTCCGGGTCCGTCGGGAGACGCACGCTCTTGACCTCGCCGTACTCGCCGAAGATCTCCCAGAGGCCATCCTCGGTCGAGTCGAAGCTCAGGTTGCCGACGAAGAGCACCGGTGCGGGCTCGCTCGCGCTGTCGCCAAACTTCTGCGCGCGCTTCTCACGCACCTCCGACTTGTCCTTCTCCTCGGACTTGTCGATGTTGACTGCTCGGCCATCAATCTCCTTGCCGTTGAGCGCGAGCGCGGCCTCGACGGCCTCGGTCGTCGCAAACGTCACGTAGCCGAAGCCGCGCGAGCGGCCCGTGTTGCGGTCCATCTGCACGCGGGCAGAGACGACCTCTCCGCACTCCGCGAACTCCTGCGCAAGCCAGTCGTTGTCGACGTTCCACGAGAGACGGCCGACGAAGACAGTCTTGGTAGTGCCAGACGTATCTGCAGCTGCCGCCTCGCCGTTGGCGGTCTTAACCTTTTTCGCGGGCGCAGCCGAGTCGTCATCCGCTTTCCGCTTACCTGAGAACACATCGGAGTTAGATATGAAGGAGGGGGGAGGGGCAGCGATAACAAACGTACCCTTGGCAGGTGCTGCGGCAGCGTCAGCCATCTCCACATCCTCGTCCTCGTCGTCCGAGGACGAGCTGGACTCGGAATCGGAGTCAGAGTCAGACTCTTCATCCTTCTTCGACTCCTTCGCCGCAGGCTTCTTTGCGGCGGGGGCCTCCTCGTCTGACGAGTCGGACTCAGAGCTGCTCTCCTCGCTACTGCTCTCCTCAGCCTTCTTGGCAGGGGTTGCCTTCGCAGGAGTGGCCTTCGCAGGAGTGGCCTTCGCTGGAGTGGCCTTCGCTGGAGTGGCCTTCGCTTTCGCGGGGGTGGCCTTTTTGGCGGATGCGGGTGCAGCCTTCGCCGGAGCCTCATCCTCGGACGAGCTCTCTGACGACTCGGACGATGACGACGTGTCCTTCTTCGGGGTCGCCTTCACCTGAGCAGCCTTGGGCTTCTCGTCCTCGGAATCCGATTCAGAGTCTGACTCCGAGCTCGAGCTCGAAGCCTTTGCGGCGGCCTTGCCGGCGGGCTTTGCAGCTGCTTTTGGTGCAGCCTTGGCCTGCAAAGCTACATGAGTGACTATGAAACGATCGAGAACCTCGTGACACGAACCTTGCCGTTCGTAGCAGGAGCATCGCTCTCCGACTCAGAAGACTCGGAGTCGGACTCAGAGCTGGACTCCTGGGCCTTGGCAGCAGCCTTAGCCTGGTAAGAACCAGTTAGCGAGGGCGATGAAGGCATGGCCGGAGAACAGACATACCGTGCCGTTGGCCTTGGCCTTGGGCTTTTCCTCCTCAGAGTCGGACTCTGAGGACTCCTCACTACTGCTACTCTCCGCCTTCTTTCCCTTCGACTTGCCCTTCGACTGTACACACATGAGAACATTGGAAAACTGGGACAACGCGGATTCGACTTACCTGCGCCTTGGCCTTCTCCAGGATCTCCTTCGACGAGACCGGAACCTTCTTGACGGGAGCAGCCGCGACCTTCTTCGCGGGTGTGGTCTTCGAGACCTTTTTGTCGGCCTTCTTCTCTGCTGCCTTGGCCATTGCGGTCGATGTGATGGGGAAGGAAGGGAAAATGGAGGGAGGAGAAGGAGGTGGGAGAGAACTTCCACGCGCTAATTTTTTGCAAGGAGCAAGAAGGCGCTTAATATCGGCAAATGCCGCCCGCCGATCACTCGCCCGCGCTTGCCGGCGATGGGACTGTCACTCTACTTATGAGACTCTAGTCACTGTCCTCGTCCTCGGACTAATAAGTACTTTGTTTTGAGGATTCTACCTGCTGCGCTGTTTACATATGCCCCGGACATCGCACAGTACTTACCCGAAGAGGAGGTGCAGAAAGGAGATGCGGACGTTGAGGAGGCCGAACTACAAGAGACTCGTAGTCACTGCAAATTGTCTGCAATCAAGATAGATCCTATCGACTCTACTAAGTCACTGTGCAGTATTCACCGTTCAACGCTATCGAGGACGACACTTCGGATGCGTAGTAAGTATGGCGGTTGACGAGTCATCTATTTGTATACACAGAGGTCTGCGAATTTGTCTCTACCGCTCTCGTCCCGTCATATTCATCGTACCGCTGTTCTCAGTGCATCTTACAGCGCGTCGTGAACAGGCATGCACTCGTCATAGCTCTACCAGCCCCCTAGGCTGATAGAAGTTGATAGATACCCGACTGACCATAGTCTCGAGCTCCCGTATGGCTTCCAGACGAGTGCCTTCCTCTATGCGTGCCCCTTGGTCGTTATAGGGGTGCAATCGTACAAGATATTCCAATCTCGCGCCTCCTGCCCCTCTCTTGCGCAACGCATCAAAGGCGCTCTCCGTTAGGAAGTCGGAGAAGCAGAGGTCGTGGCTCTGTCCGGTAGTGATGCGAATGAGGCGGGGGCAACAACTGTGTTCATCCGGCGCGTTCGCAAGGCCTTCCCACATCGTGTCAAGGGAGCCGCCGCTACCACTCAACGTCAGGGTCTCCAGTTGCGGTAATACACCACCAAACCTTGAACATGGCTTCAAGTTCAAGTTCTCGCACGGCTACGTCCCAGTATCATCCAGCGTTTACTACTACCCTTGATGCCCTCCTCCACGACCATGCTCAAACCTATCTTGCCCTCCACGAGCGTGCCCAACTATATCTTGACATCCTAGACCGCCCAGAGTTCGCTTCGTTCAAGCTTTCGGACCTTGACCCAGATCTCCCCGTTGCCGCCAAGCGCATCTTTCTCGCCATGTATCACTGCGCCGACGAATGCTAGTCATCGGTTTGTTTCCGCCGGCATTTGCGCCTGCGCCGAGGTCGTTGCGACGACCTCCGGATGGCACCGACCCCTGCATGCGCCGACGTCAGAAGGGAGGCTCGTTGAGGCGCTGAATATTAGGGCTGCTCAATTCTTCTGGACGCTGGACGCTGGACGCTCTCAGAGCCTTTTGATGGTTTTATAAAGCGATACGAGCCGACGACTCGGCAAGGCGGCGAGTATACCTGCTTTCTTCGCTGCAGCCTCGACGGAAAGCTGTATAGCACCTCGTAGGAAACGCCGGAAGATGCAGAAAAAAGGCTGCATTTCGTGAATCCTTCCTCGCTATTCCCTGCATGATTCAGCAGGGCGTGAAAACCACGGGAAGAGGGTGTTCTGCGAGGGATTTTGGGAGCGCCCGTTAGGGAGGAGGAGGAGCTCGGCTACTGTCGCTTGTGGCCATCACCTCGGATCCATCAACGAGCTCTCAGTGCGTCCAGCGTCCAGAAGAATTGAGCAGCCCTAATCAGTTGGCCATGGCCATGGATTTGAGTAATGCGGGATCTGGCGCCCGTGCCCATGTACGCCCTCTCTTTCTCCGAACCTTCGATTCCCTGACCGCGTCGACAAGTTATGAGAGCTCGTCCGTGAAGCAGACAGGCCACAATGGCTGGAACTCCAGCGCGTGGTATGATCGTTCCAGTCTCCTCATCGCTGAAACTGATACATAGAGCGCTGTTCAGGTGAATAAACGTGATCACGATCTTTGCCCCCTGTGTGGCAGAACGATCTGGAACGGACTGGCCGCGGATTGTGTCAACTATGCGTGCCAACCAAGGACAGCGCGTCCTTTCGGTGTGCGTATATTCCAGCGCTCCATATTAGAGCCCAACGAGGTGCGTTCGATGTGCACACTCACCATACTGCGCAAAGAGCTAACATCATGACACGGACAAGCCCAAGACAGTAAACGAACTTGAACGCTCCTACTTCACGCTGCGACGCTACTGTGATCTGAACGAGACCTCGTTGGACATCCTGAGCCCCCGCAATACTCTGATGCTGCACGACCCGGCGATCCAGGCCTTTTCTCATCTCATGTGGGGTCTGAAAGCCACCGGCGTATGCTGTCATGTCTCGCTGCAGTCGAGGTATCGCTCACGCGCGATCACAGCGACCAGACCACTATCGTGTGATTATGTTTGCTCCCGACCTCGGGACAAACTATTCGACCATCGTTGTGCACGAACCGCGCAACAAACATCCGGAAGACGGTCACCCAGAAGAGGTCCTCCAGCTCCCTAGTCCTGAACTCCTGCGCACGCACGTCATGTTTGGGACGATCCTCGAATACAGCGGCTGTCGCGACTCCTTGATGCGGCCTAACGGGACTCCCAATCGACCTGATGGCTACTCTCGAGGAAAACTATCCGCGCAGCGTCTCTCTCGTATGTGCAGTGTCTCAGGGCTCCGTCAACACATAACCAAGTTAGCTCGGAACTCAGGGAGTTCGTCTTGATTCCTTCACTTGACGAGTACCCGAGTAGTAGGAGGCTGTCTTCGCTGGCATATACTCAAGGTGTCGTCTCCGATCCATGTCTGGGACCGCTGTTTGTGGTGCGCTGCCCCCTCGCTTTCGTGACTGTCGACTGTTCTCTCTTCACCATTACATGTGCTCTCAAGCTCTGTTGTATGTCTAGGCCGTAGTTAGCATGGCACGCCATGTTTGGCTGTCTGATGTGTTCACTGTATCAATACGATGAGCGGACTAGGACAATACCGCGTGGTGGTTTGCCGTGCGAGTCTGACAGTGTGCGTCGTTGCATTGAGCACCATAGTTCTCGCAACACAAGCCGTCAACGCTGCATCAGAGAATCCTCCCCCTGCGAATGCGCGCAGCAGTACGCAGTTACGTTATTTTTGAGATGAGGCGCGGAAGGACAAAGCCTGTCTCCTTTGAATGTTTGCCTCCGACGTCCAAGGTGTTCCAAAGTCCGAAGAAGCAGCTGATATCGCAAGAGATTGATCGAAATGGGCACAATATTCTCGCATGAGCAATCTCGGAGGAGCTATTCAATTGCAGGAGGAGCAGACACATCTGTGAAGGAGGGTATCCTAGACGTGCAGCTTTCAAAACTCGGCATATGCGGAGGGAGGTTAAGGATGACTATGACTGCATATGTATCGCTATGAACAGTATCGTAAAGTCGTAAGAGACAGTCAAGCACCCACCCAACGCTGTCATGTACCAGAGGGGGGAAGGGCATCAACAACCGAACGGTTCGAGCTCGAGAGACTCCTGATCATGAATGCATGAAGGAAACAAAATAACGCCAGACCGGGAATGGTTTGCGACTGCGACTAAGTAATTACGTAGGATCGAAGATGAGGTATGCAACGGATCGACCAGACAGGAATGAATACCATTACCGATAACATGACATTGACACCACCACCTCGCCTCGTCCCCCTGCCCCCTTCAGGTCGTGCAGGTAGGGCCGCTTCAAGACTCGGAGGACGGCGCGTCGCCGTTCGCGCGTGGAGGGCCTCCACCGCGCATCAGACCAGCGGAGGCAAACCCACGGGCTGCGAAGCCGCCGCGACCACGACCGCCGCGACCGGCAAAGCCCCTCTGGGACCGTTCTCGCTACCGCGCGACTCCTTGTCCGTCGCTTGTTTGAGCTCAGCAGGAGCATCATTGAGTTTCTAGGCTACGTTCAGCAAGATCGAGACCCGGATTGGGGGACAAACTTACTTCGCCGTTCTTGGTCAGCCCTGCCTTCATCGCCTCCTCGTCACCAAACTCAACGTAGCACATCTTCTGATTACGGCCTGCAAAGTTCGCCGGGTAGTTGATACGCGTGATCTGAGCATGCACAAGTCAGTATCGTGGCGGCTGACCATGTAGCGCGCAGAACTCACCCCTTCCTTTGCATCCCCGAAGAAGTCCCTGACCTGCTGCTCGTTTGCAGGGTTGGTCATGCGCATGAATATCGTCCATGGGTTCCGTGGCGGACGCTTCGACGTAGGAGTTCTTGCACCCGTGCTCTCCGTCGCGGGAGAAGTCACGCCGTCGTCCGTTCTTGGCTCGTTACTTGACGCAGCTGCGGTCGTCGAAACTTCGGGCGTGGCTTTGCCAGACTTCGATACGGGGCTGCTGAGGTCAACCTCCAGTCTTGAGCCAGGTGCTGGTGAGGCAGCTCCCTCCTTCGTCCCAGCGGCAGCAGCCTCACGTTCCGCACGTTCCTGCTGCTTGCGCTCCTTCTTCCTCTCTCGTTTCGCCCGTTCCTTCTCTGCCTTGTCCATTGCACCGTGGGACTGGGCGCCGTTAAGCTTCGGCGTCTCCCGGCCAGAACCGGCTGAAGGTGGTGGTGGAGTGGAGGGTTTCGACTTCGAGCCGGTGAGATGAGGAGGCAGGGGCTTCTCGGCCGCGACAGGTGTTGCCGCAGCACCGGTACCAGTGCCCTTGGGAGTAGCGGCAGCACCGCTGTTCGCGCCTTGCGTAGGAAGAGCGGACGTCGCAGAGTTGGGGGTGGCACCGACAGTGGAGGGCGTGATGGTCCGGCGATACGCGTAGTTGAAGCCTTGGCTCTTCAACTCAGCGCTCACCCGGCCATCCTTGATGTCGAGGATGAGGGAACCATACGCCGCGTCGCACAGATTCCAGTTCCAGCAGTTCTTCCAGGCGGGGTCTTCACCGTGCGGTTGACCAGTGGGACCCAGTTGGTTCGGTGGCGGCGGTATCCGCTCAACCACAGAAAGCGCCTTGTCCAAGAGAACGCGCTGGTGGTCGTCGATGACCGCGTCCACCTGAGACTTCACGCTCTCCCAGACCTTGTCGAACGCCTCCTTGCCGACGATGATCTTGTGCCGCAGACCTTCGAAGTCGGCCTGTACGCTGAATTCGTTGTAGGACGACGCGTAACGGAAGTGGAGACCGGCCGACAAAGTGAGGTCTGCCTTGAGCACGAACGCGAGTTGACTCATGATGCCCTCCCGACCGGGACTCGCGTGCGTCACAAGCAGGCGGGTCTCCGTGGGATCGAACACGCGCTGAGCGGTATCCACGAGCTCACCAATCTGCAGTGCCGTTGTCCACATCGTCCCCTGTCCGCCCGCGATGGTGGCATTCCCGTCGCCATTGTCGAACATCTTGTGTGGCACAAGCGCGCCTCCAAGACCCAGCAGCCGCAGCTTGACGCCGCCGAGGTCAAGACAGCGCGTAGTGGCCTCGTCGAGAACGTGCAGGTTTTCGACGTCGTACTCGCCCGCCCGGAACTTCTCCAGAACAATCACATCCTCGCATGCACCCCAGACAGTGTACACGGGGACCTTGAGCTTGATTTGCCCGGAGAGTAGAAGTGGGAATTCGGACAAGAGCGAGATGGTCACTGTCGATCGGATGGCAGAGGGTGGATTTTCGGGTGCAAGCAAGTGGTTCCTCTGCGCGGTGGGGATGAGCGGGGAGTACATTGTGAGGTGGCGCAGGGTGCGGTCATTGATTCTGTCGAGGCTGGATGCCTCTGCCGCAGCGTCAGCGCATGTCGCTCGTAGCACACCCATGGCACATACCAAAGAACCCAAAGTCACCGGTGTGGATGATAGCAACCGCATTTGCCTCCCGCGCGAGATCGTTGAGTGCGGAGAGGCGGCCACGGATGTCGGCTATGCACAGAAGCCTCCCGTTCGGTGTGTCGAACACTTTCGTCTGGGTGTTCACCTGGTATTGCGGGCGCGGGTTCGGGGAGGTGGCTTGGCGAGTAGAGGTCGATGCTGGGCGAGACAGGGACTGCATTTTGGAGAAATGACGAGGACGAGGTGGACGTCGCAGTACAAGTCGCGGCGGTTCATCAAATTGTGGTCGACATGTCCTATTCGGGACTTATTCTCCACCACGGAAGCATTTGAAGGCGTGAAGTTCCGCGTATGTTATCTTTGCATTATTATCAATATTCACTGCTTGTGTGTGCAGTTAGGTATATTAAATTTAAATGTATCCGTCCAATATCAGTAAATAATAATAACGAGCCCATTCCTGCGATCGACCTGCAACGCTTCTGCGACCACAGAAAAATACCAGAAACTGAGTGTGGCATTCCCGAGCATGATAAGAGACAATGCCGCATGGTCCGGAGGAGAAAGCGAGCGTGAAGTGCGCGAGGAACAGTCAGGCTGTCCAGTGTCCCCGACATCGGAAACGTCCGCACGGCTTCGGGCACGCAAGCGGAAGTGCGTCCGAACGCCTAGGAACGCCTGTTGTCGTCTCGCCACTATGTGCTAGCTTGCGTGGTTCACTGCCGAGCTCGTCGCTGCAACTAGCACGCCGATACTGTCACTGACACCGTGCAAGACTCGGACATCCCTACTCCGCTCATGCCATACACCCTGCTATGGCGGCCAAGGCTCAGCAAACCGCACAAGACAACACAGGCTCGTTTGTCCTGTCGCAGACACCCCTGTCGATATCCCTAGCTTCATCTATCCTCGCATCGACCATTTCTCTCCCAGAACACCCTCTGATTGTCTATTCGGTGTTCACATGCCAAACCCCCTCTGCGGACGTCCTTGAACAACTGGATGTGGCCCGGAAAGCGATCATAGCCCGGAACCAGGGCATGTCCTTGGTGGACTCCCTTATTCCGGTGGTGCATGTACTCAAGGACGCTTCCGCGCTGTATGTATTTGCCCTGGGGTCCACGAAACGACAGCTACCTGCGCATGACGCGCTCTCCTTGCTGGAGTTGGAACATTTGGCAGGTGAGTCGCTATAGCTTGACTACTGCTACCGGGACACCATACATAAACCCGTAAGAATGGGCGGGTACAGCATCGCAAGGCTCGACTCCCGTTACATCCATCTTTGCCCCTCCACTTGTCGGACCGCGGGGCATGCATGCAGCTGGGGGAGCGTGGCTGACCCGTTCTTCCCGCTCTTGAGGCCCCAGACACTGGAATGAATCATAGGCGGGAGGCGGAGAGCGGAGATGTCCCTTCGGCGGTGCGCGTCTGACGCTTCATCGCGCACCGAACGACACTACACCTCTTCCCTCCTTTACTACACCCGATCGGGCGCAAGCAGCGGTAGTATCGCCACTTCTGCTTGTGTCGGCACTTCCAGAAGGAGGAGATCTGCTTACTCTCCTTGGGTGTCAAGGGATGCGGTGTTGAGCCCGTGAATTATACCCAAGCTATCCGGTCACGCATCGTTCCGTTCAGAGTGGTTAACTGACTCAAACTTCCCAGCGACGGAACGGTCTTCATTCATACCCGCTGGTATTTACCCTTGCTCAGCCGCCTGTTCTAGCAGGCTCGAGCCTTGCGGGCAGTGCTTGGACTCCGCTCGAGCACAATCTTCGCTTCCACAATCGCTGCCCCGGATACCTTTGCGTCAGCCTCTGACGCTGTTCCTCCAGGCCGTCCGTGATCGGCTCATTGACGATATCGCGGGAGCGTCGAAGTTGCAGCCTCGTGGAAGAACGGTGACTCGGATGAAAGGTGGTTTCCTCCTCGGCTCAATCCTCTTCTCTTCAGAGTGGGGTTCGGGTTGGGAGAATCACGTACGCAGCCGCACAATGATCTACTGCCACCTCCACGTCCACATCACATTTTCGACGCGTACTTCGTCGACCGCTCGCCTGGTCATACAACCTATCATGCGACCCACATACTACCTCCCGCTCTGCTCGTCCCTCCCGCTTCCTGCCGGCGTGCCTGTCGTCTTGCTTCCTCATGGTGTCCCGGCATATTACTTGAGCACCTACACTGGCCCTAGTGCTGCCTTGACCATGCAGTTTGACGAGGCTTTGATAGGACTGGGTGCCGGAGACTGGAAGCGCCCCACCTACCCTCGTGCATCCGCCTCAGATGCATCCTTGGATAGCCCTACCTACGTTGTCGTATGGCTAGCCGTACAGAACAAACGAGGTGAGGATAAGGGTATGCCGATCATCTGGCCGGCCAATCTATGCGTCTCATACCATACTAGCTCGCCTTCGGCCCATGCGCGCTCCTCGCTGCCATACATCCCCGAACTTCCTGCACAACTACAGGCTTCTCCCCCTCCCCCGACAGCCACCATACCCACGAGCCTGTCGTTCGCAAGCGCGGCGTCTCCTTCTGCTGATATACCCGCAAGCTCTGCTGTCTCGTCCATACCATCCGGTGAGCGCGATCGATTGGCATCGTCCTTCAAACGGCGTGCCAGTCTCCTGCGCTCTTCTCTAACAAGCGATTCCTTACGGGCGTTCCGCACTCTCTCACTTTCACGAAAGCCATATCATCGCGACGTCAGGAAGGTTGCGACAGAGGTCAACGGCTATGTAGACTCTGTTGTCAAAGAGAGAGAGAGAGAAAGAGAGAGGATCCGGAGGGAACGACAGGAGCAAGAGATCGCTCTCGCACGAGCGAAGCTCGCCAGCACGCACCCCCCGCCCCAGGTAGACCCGCCCGTACCCCTCGCAACCAACCCGGAGCCTGCACCCGCGCCGCAGCAGGAAGCACCGACTGTCATGTCAGCGACTCCGTCTGTCTCCGCTCCAGTCGAACCCATCGAACCGGAGTCTTCTCCAGCAGAGGAATCCGAGCACTCAGCCGACTCTTTGTTTTCACCTCCGGATGCTGCGATCGACCTCCCTTCGACGGAGGAAGAACCTCAGACTGCTCTGGAGGAGCCTGCAGAAGATGAGCCTGTTCTCCTCACTCAGGCTCAAACGACACCACCTCTCCCTGACCCCGGAGTTGGCTCCTCGTCAGCGAATGATGATATGTTCCACGCATTTGACCGCGGCTGGGGTCAGCAATCCAATGGCTACATGGACATGGATTACGAGATGGACTTCGGTATGAATCTGGACCCTCTTGGCGGGACGCGCACCGGGGGTGCAGGCGGTGGCTTCGATCTCGACGACGGCCTTCCGTTCACGGACGATGACTTCGCTTTCTTCAATGCGCCGGCCGCTCAACACGATGCTGCCGCTCCAACATATCCTCCTCCTCTAGCTCCTGTAGCTGGGATGATCTCTGCGAGTGCGCCATCATTGAGTTTGACCCCTCTGACCACCATGGATGTGACCTTGTCCGGGCCTGGCCCTCCTTCTGCCGGTACTGCCCTTCCATCTCCCTGGCCGCCACACCTAGGGGAGCCCTTCACACCCAAGGGCAGCGTTGACATACACGGCATCTTGGATAATGCAGCGCCCCCAGAGTTGCTCCCACCTTCCCCGGCGCGAACACTGTCCTCTCATTCCGCACCTGCGACCCCAACCGTACATTTGACAGAGGTTTACCATACTGGAGATGGACGCAGTCCAATCGGTATCCCTCTTGGCTTCAACGTCTTCGACCCCATCCCATTTGCCTCAAGTCATCGCCAGCTTGATGGGAAGTACGCGGTCGGCAAGTTCGCTTTGCCGTCTCCTCCTGCTGATCAGGACGGCAGTGATGCGGGGATGGATAAGTCCCCGATTCCCACCTTCGTCTCCAGCTGGAAACGCAAGTACAGCGCTGTCACAGATCCTCGCATCGGCGTGGTGCGCAAGCTCATCGGTGTCAAGCGCAAGAGCCTCGATCAGGGCACACGAGATCAGCGGAGGGCGCGGCTGTGGGAGTCGTATCGCGAGGGAGAGGACTGGCAGAGTAGCTCCCCTCCTCCAGCCGAGGTCGATACTGAGGAGTCCGATGATGATCCATGGATGGAGGAGGATGAAGTACCTTTGGCGGCAGCAGCAGCACCCAGGCCTTCCACACCCCCTCCGTCCTATCTGCCTCTCGGTTCGAGCCTCCTTCGCACGCACTTCCACCACACTCACCTACTCCCGATGTGTGCACCGCTTAAACCTCCGGGGATTGTAGTGAGCAACACACCGGGTAACACCGCTCCTATGTCCGTTCCTACGCCAGTCTCTCCCGCTGCAGTTCTCGGTGCTGCTTCTGAGAAGTCCAAGTCTCTGGAGGCCGCGGCCCAGATTCTGGTGCAGGAAGTCATAGAAAACCCAGTATGGTCAGAGGCGTGGCGAGCGAACGCATCTCTGTCTTTCACCCCTCCTATGCTCCCGAGCAAAGCATGGCAAGCTGACGCCCGGTACATCAAGCATGTCATTGGCGGAAATGGCTCGGATACGACTCTGCAGACGATCCTTGATACAGGTGCGCAAACAATTCTCGATCTGGCGCCGCATAGGAATGACGTTCGGCTCCACAGAAGTATCGCCCGAAGATGTACCTGCAAAGGCCTCGCTGCACACGCTTGACTTTCCTATGCTCGCCCTTGGCAAAGGGGACGCCGTGATACAACTGTCACCGACATCTTTGCGGTTCTGGGAGAAACTTGGTTTATCCCCAAGGGCGGGTCCGAAAGACGTGACTGCGTTCGTCTTCTTTGAGGGATCAGATGAAGAGCGCGAGAGCGAGGTTGAGACTTGGCTCAGCAAAGTTTCCGTTGCCTATACGGTGAGTCTCTCAATTGGCGACTGAGTAGCTCGTGGCTCAATCACCATCAGGCGAAGAATTTTGGCGCCCATGACGCTGGGATGTCGAGCCATTGCACTAAACAGGGCGTTGTTCCAACACGTTTCGACACTTTCCGGAAGACCCTCAGTAAGCTTCGTCCATAATGTTCTATCGGCCGGGCGCTGAACGTGTGCCACAGTGAGCTTTGTCTCCACGATCCCTACCCGTCATCCCAATCTGGTTTTCTACGTCGCCACGCCCTCGCATATCATCTCCCCCTCGTCGACCATTCTTCGCCAGATCCTTTCAGCTGTGCGGCGCTTATACAAGGCACATCCTGACGGCGATATCCTGATTCACTTGGTGCCCGAATCGCTCATCCTAGGTACCCACACGCATCCTGCGTCGAAACTGGAGGGGCTGGACACCTTCGTCTGCAGCGTCTATGACCGTATTCTGCGGCCGGTGACTCGGGCTATGTCGCGGAAATTCTTCAATTGGAGCGCACCAGTTGTTGGCTACTTCGAGGCTCCTGCTTATTCTCTCGTCTCCTCACCTTCCCGCAAGAGTCCTCATGGAGTGTCTCATCCCAGTGTCTTATACTCCTTAGAGTCGAGCGCGTCGTCTCTTGATGTCACCCATCGTCACATGCTGCTACATGTGGGATACCAAGTTTCGGCATGTGGTCGGTGGATCATCGCTGCGTGCATCGATGCGGAAGGAGAAGCCCATGAACTGAAGACATGGCTGACTCCCGAAGACAATGTTGAGGCGTTCATCGCGACTGAAGTCTGGAGGTTCGGCCACGAGTTCGCACAGCGAGCTAACGTCGAATGGCGGATCGTCATTTCCAAGCTAGGCTTGGTGGCGCACTCGGAGCTCGAAGGTATGTCCCTGCCACTACGCTGCGAGCAGCGCTAATGTATCTTCTGCCCGTAGCTTGGGTGTCTCACTTGGAATCTGTCGTATCTGCATCGACGGATGTCCCCCCTGTCCATGTAACGCTTCTCGCTGTCGACAACGAGAACCCATGGACGTTCCTCTCTGCTCCAGAGCGAGGCTCCTTCGACATCCTGAAGCGTACTCCGAGTCCAGCTCCGCAGATGCCCACGTCCAAATCACGAGGTAATCACACAACGTTCTCTGATGCCGCGTATACAACATACTTCCTGGTGCCATCGCCTGAGGCGCCCTTCTATCCGACATATACTGCCGAACGGACGAGCAAATGCGGGCCATCCCACTACATCCCAGGCACCGCCGAGACTCCCTTCATCCCCGACTTGGAGGACGACGAGACGTCCGGCGCGTGCGCACAGCTACAAACCACGGAGCCTATTCGAGTATCTGGATGGAGTGCAGTCGTTTGTGTGCCTTCCACTGCCGACTACACCACTCTGTCTACCGTCCGCATCTACCAGCTCCATACGACACGTTCTTCGCAGTCAACATACGGATCTTCGAGGACCAGCGATGGCTCGCGCGCATCACCTGCCCCGCGACGCGGGATATTTGGAGGCCCTTCCGGCACCAGTACGGACGCCCAGTTGATGAGCGACATCGTGCGCAACTTCCACGAACTGGCCGTTCTGTCGCGTACGAGATGGAAACTGCGCGCGGATCCCGCCCTGCCGTTCCACCTGGCCGCGCTTGAGGTCATGCGAGCAGCACTCAGTGGAGATACTGTGGACTTATAGGGTAACGGTAATGGATTCCCTTCTATGTTCTTTTGTTTCCTTCGTTCTCTATGTATTCTGTGATCTGACCTGAGCATGGATTATATTGCTGTAGTGGTACGTAAATGTCATGGCTGTCTTGGTCTTTCTTGCCGCGCCCGTATCAACCCAACCCGGGCCCTCTATCTCATCTTCGTTCTCATACTATATGTTGGACAATGTCTGCTACTCATGTTCATATAGCCACTAGTACATAGTTCGTAGCGTACCTACATAAACGTTAACGTGTGGCTGAGGTAGGACGCCAGCCGCACTTGTACTTGATGTATCATCATCACCTACAACCTCACGACAATACATGACGACTTGTATCCTCTGCATGTTGGACCTGGGTGCTGCGAGTAACACTTCACACGCGCGATGCCAAGTCGGTCATGGCGCGGACCCATATGCATCGGCGTTGGGGCGCGCAGGACTCTGACAACCTGTCAGAGACCTACGGTCCACAACGGTCGTGCAGCGGGCTCCGCATCTCTGCAGGCAATAGGCTCTGCAGCTACAAGACGATATATATACGTTCTTACTGAGTGGCACATCAACGCGTCATACCGAAAGGCGATTGTGTACCGAAAGGGACATTGTACATAGCGCCGAAAGGTGATTGCAGAGCATGCGTAGTGGCGTCGTACTCCGCAGCGCGAAGGCGGCCTAATGCAATTGGCTGTGCATGAATACGACCAGGAGGACGAGACACGATAACCCGGGAGAACCTGCGATCTCGGTATGCTAGATGTTCCAGCCAAGATGTGCTGGCTCTTGCGCTCGCAGGGTGGCACTATCGCTGGGACGAGGGGGTTGCGGCGCGGTGAATACAGGATCACTCGACTCGGAGCTCTCGAGCGGTCCAGAGACCAAGTCGTAGTACCACCTAGGGAGGAATCCGACCCGATCCTCTCCGCCTTGGACTTCTTTCACGCCTTCCGCATCGAGAGGTATTATCGTCACGCCGTCCCTAGGTTTGAGAGAGACGCGCCAAACCCGTGGAGTAGATGCAGAGTCGCCAGAGGTGGTTTGGCTGGTGAGGACGGATTTGAGAGTGGAGAGAAAATGCTGGCCCCAGCTCAGGCAGATCTGAGGGTCCCAAGCACCTGGTTTGCCGCGTACCAAGCGGGGTATCTCGATGGTCTTGAAGACTTGCGTGGTGGTTAGGCGTCCGGCGGGAGTACGGAACCCTACGACGATTTCCTACCAAGACAGATGAGCACGAATATGCGAGATAAATTGTGCAGGACGTACTGGAACTCCGAGGAGGAACGACTGCATGTAGAACTTCAGAAGCTTCCTATATGACCCAGTCAGATATGTCATATTACAATGGATGGGAACGTACTTCTCAAACCGAGCTTCGTCCTCAGGCCCGCGTATGGACATGGACGTCTTCAATTCGACCAATGCGTCAGTCCGACCCTTGTAATCACCTACAGACACTGACTCTGAGCACTTGGTGCGGTACATATGGACGTTACTGACCTCGTACGCAATCGACTTCACCACCGACGACCAGTCGATTGTCTCCTAGTTTGGTCTTGACTACGCTACACCATTGAACGTTCGTGTCGACGTCCCCTCCCCAGCCTATGGGATGCCCCTCTATTCGTTCCGGTATCCCGGGTTTGGAGGAAGTACACCACGACTCGAAGGAATATCCGTAGTACGTCTGCTGACGGTGTCTCGGAGCAATATCTTCTCTAGGGGGAAAAAGTGACCATGAGTATGCCGGCGCAGGCAAGAAGGATGGAGTGGTTGCTCACTTTTCAGCCAGTCTTGCGTCCGTTAGGTGTTCTTCGAGGTACACTGTTCCGTTGACACACATTGCATTCAACTCGCAACCATCGCGCTCTTCATATGGTGCCGTCAAAATCCTCACTCCCATCGCCTATCAGACGCAGTACAGGGAGCCGGGTCTCGGAGGCAACTCACTTGGTCATGACGCCTCTCCATGTAACCACCGCAATGTCGCGCAGCCACTTCTTGCCGCTCCCGGGTCCCATGCTCGTGTCTGCCTTCTCCATGATTCGCTCTATGGCGCGCAAGAGTCCATCTAATCGAGTCTTCTCCTCTGGACGCTTGATCCACCGCTCATAGCCGTATCGCAGATCCGCTCCCGGAGGAGGGTCAATGTAGTAGCGCAAGGCCGAGTTTGTGAACTCCAGCACGCGTTGAGGGTTGTAAGAAAACGTAAGGAGACCAGTGGGCTGCTGGAAGGGTACTGGCCGGAGTGGAGTCGACGAATGCAAGGATGGGTAGGCGAGCGAAGTGGAGGAAACTGGAGAGTCCTCAGGCTGGCTCGACTCAATCTCTGGACGTTTCGCCGGCCTATCGTGCGATTCGGGCGTGTCTGACAGTCGTCTCTTGCTCATACTGCAACTCAGAAACGCGAAGCAGCAGCACGGAGATGACGGTGATAGCAGCTACGAAGGTGGTGGTTTGGAAGCAAGACGCAATGCATCGGCCCGGGCTCTGAGTTCGTTCCTACGGGCGCTGGTATGCATTGTCTCTCTCGTTCCACCACGACTGTGCTTGCCTTGCACCGGATCTGCTTGTGAGTGTAGAGTCTTGCGGAGGACTGCAAGGGTGGTCTGGGATATATGAACAATGTTAGCCAGCACCTCCTTTCAGGTGTGTCCGAAGTAGCCTCATTTCACGAACGTCATGCGACTGACACCTCTCACCTTCCTCAGGTGCCCTCTCTGGGTTCGCGTCGACGATGATTCTACAGCCTTGTGAGTGCTGTGTTGTGCACTCTGTTAAGACCGCCTAACACAGAAACAGTTGACCTCCTCAAGACGCGTATACAGCAGCCGGACCACCTGAGCAAGCTCCCACATTCCCCCCTCTCCCCACAATCCACATTCATATTCCGCACCGCGCGAGAAATCGTTCAGCACGACGGGTTCCTTGGTCTCTGGCGCGGTACTGCCCCGTCGTTACTGCGAAACGTGCCTGGGGTTGCGCTGTACTTCACGGGCCTCAACCAGTTCCGTTCGTTCCTCGCTACGTCCCCGTACTTCACGCCGCTCCGCGCATCTTCCCCGTCGCAGTCGACGTCAACCCTTCCCAAGCTCACCGCACAGGGGAACCTCCTCGCTGGCGCGTTCACCCGAGTGACCGTCGGTCTGGTGCTGAATCCGTTCTCTGTCATCAAGGCTCGGTATGAGGTACGCCATGCCCGGGGCTGGCCCTGAGGCCTGATGCTTGCCTCTCCGCATGCTCACTATCTGCTACCGTCAGAGCTCCTATTACTCCTACGGGTCGCTGCCCGAAGCCTTCATTGGGCTCCTCCGCTCCGGCCCATCCGAGATCTTCCGTGGAGCCATAGCGTCCTCCCTCCGCGACGCGCCATATGCCGGCATCTTCGTCGTGTTCTATGAGCAGATCAAGTCTAGTCTATGTGCGCTGCCAATCTGTCCACCCGAGTTTCTCGCTGATCAAGGCCTTCGCCTTTCGCAGCATCTGCTATGTCCGCCGCGCCTCATTCTGCTGTGGTGGCAGCCGTGCCGTTCTCGCTCTCGACCGCGGTTCACTCGTTGTCAGCCGCCTCCGCGGGTGCATTAGCCACCCTCGCGACGCAGCCTTTCGACGTCCTGAAGACAAAGATGCAGGTCCGGTCCGAAACGAAGTACCGCGGTGTATGGAGTACTGTCCGGGCAGTCTGGCAGGTGAGTACTGTTATGGCCAAACGTTCTGCCTGCGCGGGGCTCATTCATGCATTGCAGCAACGCGGAATTGCAGGGTTCTTCGATGGATCGACACTCCGAATGTCTCGGAAGATATTCAGCTCTGCGATTGGCTGGGCTGTGTATGAGGGAGTACTCATTGCCGTGCGCCGTCCCCCGCGCGATTGAGCAGGCGTACTGCAGTAGTTGTAATGATGGACACCTATGGACTTGTATGCGGACAGCTGTTACAAACTTAGCCAGCAATATAGTCGACCACTCTCGCGAAGTTCACCGATCTTACCGACGCGCGGAGAGACTGCCAGACGCGTGGCTCGTATGACATTGCTCGAGTTCCAGGAAAGCAATGGCAGTATGAAGAACGTATGATAGAACAGAATCCATAACATATCCGGTCCACCACTCTCATCACTGTGTCTTCTTCTCCTCCGCATTGAAGCCCTTAGGGATCTCGTTCGAGAGTGGTGACTGAATGCTAGACAACGCGGACACGCCGACGAAGATAACGGGGATAAGGAGGAAGAGGACGACCAGGAGCACGAGGATGAGGCCTGGAGTCAGGAGCTGGTATTGCTTCAGGATCCCACCCTTGGGGCTGGCGTCCGCCTGCGCAGAGTCAAACGTAGAGCTTGACGAGGACTGGCGGGCATGGAGGGAGACCCCGGGCGAACCAGAGTAGATCACCAGGTAGTTGGAGAAGACCTCCTCGATCTTAGCGAGCTCGTTAGAGAGCCACGATTCTAGGAATCGGAGCGATACCAAGATGTCAAGGTAAGGTCTTCCGGTCTGTGGAGTGAGCACTCACCGTGGTTAGCCATAGCGCTCTTCCTGGATGACCCAGACTCTCCGTCCTCCAACGGCGGAAGCGAGATCGAAACTACGTGCTTTCCTTGCTCCGCATCGAGAGCAAGCTCGTCAAAGCTGGGAGAATGGCTCACGGCTCGCGACCCGCACCGCCTGGAGAGGACACCGGCGAGGTCGACGAACGGGTTCGCGGTCCGGCTGTCGCTCTCGACGTATGCGAGCTTCAGGGCGGAGGGCGCTCCAGACAAGGCCTTCGACGTGTGGCATGAGGGCGAGAGAGAGCGCAAGTCGGACGCGTGAAGCTGAGGGATCGGGGTACCGGACATGAATGACCGTACATGCGGAGGGTTGTGGACAGGTACTTACGCCGGCGTGCTCAACTACTATGACCGCATCGTGCTCGCAGATGTCGTCGTGGTTGTACAGTGCCTCAGCAATAGCGTGGCTTCCAGTCTTCGCTGCGTCCAAGGCAGCAACTGAGGAGAGGGCCTTCGAGCTGTCGAACGGTCAGTCGCGAGCGAGACAAGGTGTTACGCGCTGCATAGCGTACCTGCGAGACGACCAAGCAAGAACCGGATGCGTGTTGGAGTATGCCGATGCCACTGCAGGCAGCAGGGCAAGAAGGAGTGTGAGGGCGCGGGACGCCATGGTGGTCGGGTTGGAAGGCGTCACCGTCGCGGGCAGCGTCGACGTCGAGGGCAAGCGTGGCGCCCGTGGCGGAGGTTGCCGAACGCCTCGTCCTCACTGCGTAGAGCAGCGAGCTCGGGTTGCTTCCTACCACTTCTCTTCTCTCCCGAGTCCTCTCGTTTCTATCACATCCGCCCGCAATGTCTCAGGGTCAGGCATCTATTCCCGCTCAGCCTCGTGCGAAGCAACTGCGTGCTTGTCTCCTCTGCTCAATCATTCAAACGCCGGCCGACTTCCGCAAACATGGGTGCCCAAATTGCGAAGAGATCATGGGGGTGCGTATGGCCTTTATGCCAGTGTTTTGCCTTAATCCTGACATATGAAGCACTCTGCAGATGAAAGGCTACCCTGACCGCATACAGTCGTGTACCACGACGCATTTTGAGGGCACGATTGCTGTCATTAACCCTGAAGACAGCTGGGTGGCGCGGTGGCAGAGAACGTGTACGTACATCCCTTCTCTGTCGCGGTTTCCGACTGACCTGTGCACATTAGCAAAATATGTCCGCGGGATGTACGCCGTGCGTGTGAAGGGCCGTATACCAGAGGACGTCGAGGCGGAGCTCGAGAGCCGCAATATCCGGTACCGGCCCAGGGACGGGACTGACCAGGACTGAGGCCGAGGTCACTTCTCTGGAGTCCAGCTGTTCCCGCACGTTTCGTTTCATCCTGCCCGCTCTCATCGCTGTCTATCCTTGTATCTGGCTGCCGGTCGTGTATCAATAGGTTCTCCATCCGTACAGGAAATGTTGACTGCGCCGACGACTGAGCATCGGTGCGTATGTGATTGAGCCGGCACGCAAATCCTTCATATCCGCGCAATACACAACCTGCTTTGGACAGGCCTCATCTTGCAGGCGAAGCCTTACATCAAGCTGGAGACACTCATGATGGCACGTTCTGAAGCGCTTTCCTGCCCGCTGCCCCCCAGGGTCCTCGTGAGTTCTCTTGACGGGTTCTCCGTATTGTAGGTGAGGAGCTAACACATTCGTATCCCACAGATGACTTTCTGATGCGCACCAGCACGACCTAGATCGACATCCCCAGGCCTCACAGAATCCGCTCGGACCGAACTTTCGAGGCAACGAGGCCATCTGGGTCACCGTCCATTACGTAGATGACCACGGCGGTGACAAGCAGCCATGGGTGTGCGCTCCCTCCTCTGCGGACTTCGGTGTACGGGAGCGTAAGCGTCCGCGCTTTGGACGCGCAGTGCGAAGACGGCGTAAGTCTATATTTGTCCATTACGCCGCCGCGCAGTCTGACCGTCTCAGTGTTTCGCCGCACAGCGTAGGAAGAGACAGGCCACTTTCCACCTCGTTGGCTGATTGAGAAGCTTGCTGTCACGATGGTCGGCCGATGTCAATATTCTGATGATCCGCCCCACTGGCGTTAGTGCGCCCAGACGGCGAGCGAATGCCCGTGAGGCGGTCTCATGGCCTCGACATCTCTGGGCAAAAGGCTGTCTGAATGACAGACATTCAACGTATCCGGGCACATGGTCGCGCCTCGGACATCTTCGCCGCGGTCGTCTAGACTCTGATCATCTCTCCTTACGGGCAATGGTGTCGTCGACCAGGAGGAGCTGCAGCTATATAACGTCGTCCTCAAGGTCAGCGAAGAGCCAGCACTGACCCATCAGTCTCATCGCATCCCACTCCCACAAAGCCAATCGCCCGAGCTTCGTATCATCCCCTCTCCACCATCATCACCATGCAGTTTACCTCCCTCCTCGCATTCGCCGCCATTATCTCCTCCGCGTTCGCAGTGACGGTCTCCTACGACCAGACGTACGACAACAAGTCCGGGAGCCTCACGACCGTCGCATGCTCTGACGGGCCGAACGGTCTTATCTCGAAGGGCTACTCGACCTTCGGTTCTCTCCCCCACTTCCCGAACATCGGCGGAGCCGCCGCCGTCGCCGGCTGGAACTCAGCCCAGTGCGGGACGTGCTGGCAGCTGACGTACAACGGCAAGAGCATCAACGTGCTCGCAGTCGACCACACCGACGCGGGCTTCAACATTGCGCTGGAGGCCATGAACACGCTCACAAACAACCAGGGCGTGTTCCTTGGGCGGATCGACGCGACTGCGAAGCAGGTCGCGACGTCCCAGTGCGGGCTGTAATCTATCATAACGATGATGCAGGTGTGTGTTCCGAGTGTCCTGAGTCGTGTCGTCTGTCGCCTTACGAGTTGCGGCTTTGTCTACAGACGTAGACTAAGCGATAATCCAGACACCAGTGGGTTACCACGGAAGGGTCACGGAACTGTTCACGGACTTCGTCAGGACTTCATAATATGGACTTTTGCAATACGGACTTCCTTGTACCATCACCACGGACTCCGCTGTGCAATAGTCATGTAGCATTGTTGTAGTACTAATGTTGTGTGCGCGCTGTTGCTCATGGGTGTACACTACGTATTGCAACACTTGTCATAACCATCCCATGAGGCCAAGAACTTGTTGAGAACACTTGTAGTGTCGGGAGTCGGGTGCGCCTGAGGCGGAAGGACCATATGTGCCACGACCATGTGATTGATTACCCCAGAAGTACCTGCTGACCCCGCATACTGGGCGCTTGCGCACACTGGTACTTATTGCGCATCCCCAGGCCGTATTCTTCTCAACCACTTCCTCCTTTCTCGAGTATCTCAACGCCATGATGCGCTCTGCTGCTGCTCGTGCCACCAAGTCCTCAATTCGCCAATATGCCCTGCGGCAGAAGATCGCAACTCGGTGAGCACTGAGCAGCCCCTGTTACCCCACAAACTGAGACAAGTTCTGTGAACGCAGGCAGTTCTCTCGGTCACCCGTAGCAGCTTCGGACGTTCGTCCAACATCTCTGGATACGTTCACGGAGGAAGAGCAGATGCTCCGCGAGTCCGGTGCGTCAACCCAGCCCCTTCACGGTGTATGGTCACTCATAACGTCGTGGTGTAACAGTCAGGAGATTTGCGGAAGATGTGGTTGCGCCGAAAGTGCGGGAGATGGACGAGAGTGAGATGATGGACAAGTCTGTCATCAAGGGTCTCTTCGAGCAAGGGGTGAGTTTGCCTGGCTACGCCTCCTCGGGCGTACACTAACGCCCCTCGCTCGTAGCTCATGGGCATTGAGACTAGCGCGGATTATGGCGGCGCTGAATCCTCTTTCACGTCCGCCATCATTGCGATTGAAGAACTCGCCCGCGTAGATCCTTCCGTCTCCGTATTATGTGACGTGCACAATACCCTTGTTGCGACCATCGTCCGCAAGTACGGAAACAAGGAGCAGAAGGAGAAGTGGCTACCACTTCTCTCGGAATCTATGGTACGTGCGTGCCTAAGAACTATTGCAGGGTTACTCACTTCTTGCGCTCCAGCTTGGATCCTTCTGTCTGTCAGAGCCCGCTTCAGGTTCGGACGCGTTCGCACTCCAGACACGGGCAGTGAAAGACGGAAATGAATGGGTCATCAACGGCACCAAGATGTGGATCACAAATTCGTACGAAGCGGACTTCTTCCTCATATTTGCCAACGTGAGTGTCACTTTGCCTCGTGCTTGGGTACATGCGCTCATCCACTGCTCCTCCAGATCGACCCCAGCAAGGGTTACAAGGGCATCACTTGTTTCATTGCGACGAAGGACATGGGCATCAAGATCGCGAAGAAGGAGCAGAAGCTCGGTATCCGTGCCTCGTCGACCTGCTCGCTCGCATTCGACGACCTTCGCGTGCCCGCAGAGAACGTCATCGGCGGCGAGGGCAAGGGGTACAAGATCGCCATTGAGATCTTGAACGAGGGCCGCATCGGGATTGCCGGACAGATGCTCGGTCTCGCTCAGGGGGCCTTCGACAAGGCCGTTCCGTACACCTTCCAACGCTCGCAGTTTGGCAAGCCCGTCGGCACGTTCCAAGGCATGCAGTTCCAGCAGGCAGAGGCTGCGATTGAGATCGAGGCCGCGCGGTTGTTGACCTACAACGCCGCACGCCGCAAGGAGGAGGGCCTCGATTTCGTGAGGGAAGCTGCCATGGCGAAGTACTACGCGAGCCAAGTCGCGCAGAAGGTCTCTGGGGCCGCGATTGAGTGGTGTGGTGGCATTGGCTTTACACGTGAGACGGGCATCGAGAAGTACTGGCGTGACTCGAAGATCGTGAGTATTTCCCTCAGTTCCGCGCGGGCACTGGCTCACGCTGCTTTACCAGGGTGCAATTTACGAGGGCACGTCGAACATTCAGCTGCAGACTATCGCGAAGATGATCCAGAAGCAGTACTCATAAGCCGTTAAAACGACCTCGGAGATGCAACATGGGTGGATGTACACATATCTTTATCATTTGCTGCAATGTTATCGTTCAGGACACTATTTCGGACCATCGTGGTACCCTGTTCATACCGCTTGGACGCCGTCCATGTTGCTTATTGACCTTCACAATGCGGCAAGGTCCTTTCCGCCACACGACAACAGCGAGAATATGAAGCGGTGAAGGCTAGGGTCGCGGCTACAAGCGAGGTTCCCATGTGGCCCAACATATATGAGGTCCGCTCCTCTCTTCCAGCTGAGCTCCACATCCCCGTCTACACTAGTGGTGTTATGCCTTGCTGTCCTCCTCTCTGCCATCCCGTTCTGCGGCACTTACGTGGTCTGTTCAACAGGAACAGGAAAGGGGGAGGATCGCAGGGTGCTACGCCTCCGTCAACATCGTCATCGGCGACGACGTTGCCTACAGACGAAACGAAGGAAGTGGCGAAGCTATCGTGAGTATGTCTCTCTCTTGGTGTGTCAGGGGCCTGACCAGATGTCGTCGTAGTCCTCCCTCGTCACTCGTTTGCGCGTTCTGCAACGAAACCGGGCTCTTCGCTCCCGGTTCATTCCGGGAGGCGTTGGATGCCCAGTTCTCTTATACGGGCTTTTTCTACTCAACCACCTGGTCGCAGGTACAGACTTCCGCGGCTGAGGGGTGCCACTGGTGCCGGCTTCTCATGTCTACGAGAACGGAAGGCACACACAAGGAGACACTCCAGGTAACTGTCGGCTTCCGCGTCCATTCGAGCAACACCATCACCCCGAAAGGCGTCCAGACGTTGAGGCTCGTACTCGACGATGCCCCACACTCTGTGTACTATGTCTCCGCTGATCCCGGTGCGTCTCTCCGTGCTCGCTAGAGTCAAATATGCCAGCTCATGAACGTAACACGTAGATAATGTCGCCGCTTCTCTGGTCGTGGCCAGAACCTATGTCCGTAATCTCAGTAGCCACTCAACATATGTGATGGCCACCAACTGCATCATGGACTGCATTCGGAACCACGAACAGTGCCCTCCTCCGCACAGTGCTACCCTTCCTACACGTGTTATCGACTGCTCGGATCCTGCGAAGCCCAAACTGCACGTCAACCATGATGATGAACAATCACCTTACCTCGCTCTCAGCTACACGCGCGGACAGTGTCGCACTTTCGGGACGACCAAAGATACCCTCGACACATACCTTCTCGGCATCGGACTGGATTCCATCCCTCAGACAGTTCGAGACGCCATTCGCTCCACGCATGCCTTGGGCGTGCGCTATCTCTGGGTCGACGCTCTCTGCATAGTGCAAGACTCGGAGGTGGACAAGATCCGCGAAATCGCGCAAATGGGGTCGATCTTCCGGAATGCCTACTTCACGATCATCGCAGCCAGCGCACCCAACGCAGACGAAGGCTTCCTGCAAGATCGTGCCTCTCCTTCCCCTCCAGATATCACCCTCCCCTTCCGTTGTCCCGACGGAAAGGTCGGTACGATGTCGCTGTCTCCCATATGGCGCCAGTACGACGGATCGTCGGAGCCGGTGTGCCAGCGCGCGTGGTGTCTGGAAGAACGCCTGCTCTCTCCCCGCGCCCTCATCTACGCCTCGCACACGCTCCAGTATCACTGCCAGATGACCACCGTCAACGTCGGGAACGCGGTGTGCGGACCTATCACCGGACAACGGCTTCCCAGCCTCCTATTACGTTCCAACTCAGACGACCCCTCTTCGGCGCTGTCGCCGAATGACATGAAGGCCTTGCGCTACTCGTGGATAGAAGCCGTTGGGGAGTACACTCAGCGTGCCCTCGGCGATCCCGCCGACAAACTTGTCGCCTTCGCGGCAGTCGCAGAGGTCTTCCAACGCGCCTGGAAGTCGGACTACCTCGCCGGGCTGTGGAGGCACACTCTCGTCCAGGACCTGCTCTGGTACAAGACATCCGAGTCCGGCTATCGCGTCCGGTGCACTACAGAGCGCCGTCGTGGTCGTGGGCGGCCGTAGATGGCCATGTTTGGCCCTCGTCCCTGGACGATCGGCTCGACCCGGAGAGCGGGGAAACGCAGGCATGTGAGGTCCTCAACTGCGAGATTACCCCAGTGACATCGCTCCTCCCTTTCGGCCAAGTCGCCTCGGGTACGTTGACACTGCGCACTGCGATGTTCAGGGCTAGCTGGGATCCGGCTGCGTCGATGCCGGACCTCTACCTCCGCCACGACGAGACATCAGCTCGGTCCGCTGTCCCTTCTGCGGACGCGCTCCGCATCGGATGCGCGTATCCGGACAGTGATGAGTGCGCGGTGGAAGTGTGGGCCGTCCCGGTGTTGTGGAACACCCACACGCAGCACATTGCCGGCCTCATCGTAGCCCGACCGATAAGTTCGCCAACCTCGGACGGCAGACGTTTCCGGAGGGTTGGGTACTTTCACTCTCCCGAAGATGGTTCTGAAGGACTTCGATGGATGTCGACTTCTGGGTCTGAAGAGCGGCGGGACATTTGTATCGAGTGACACAGCAACCAAAGTGAGGATGATACTTTTTGTTGTCTTATCCCGACAACCCTGTTGTTTCTGTGTGTTGCGGGCTTATCAACTCCAGCGCAACCGCGGCGTTTATGATGTGAACCTACTGTAGGTTGCTGTGACTGTGCCGCTCCCCCGTCTTTTAGCCAGCGAGCGACAGGGATCTGTTCGTTCCTTGCGCCAGAATATTCGAGGCGAGCTTGTGTAGCATAGTATCTTCATTTGTTTCTGGCAGGCGTTAGCTCCTCGCCGCTCTCTCACCCCGTGTTGCCCCCCCCTTCATGGCGTTCGCTCTGCCGAACGACCTAGAAGCGCTGTGAAGTGCTCACCGCGTTCTGAGCTGGCGATGCAAGCCAACAGCGACTGAGACTCTAGAGAGGTGATAATCACTGGCAGAACGCCCATACGGGTGAATTGAGAGTATGCAGCGCATGAAACGGTCCGGTCTACGAAAGACTGATCTACCTAGAAAGGCGTCAGACCGAGCAGACCTTTGCATGAACCCTCGATATCAGCAATCTAGATTGATAAACAAGCACGGTAAGCAATGCATTGAGCAAACGAACGTGAAGCTTGCCATACCTCCTTCGGCGCATTCACACTGATAACGACCGGGTGTTCCTTCCCTACGAGAACCTCGTCTTCTATCCTGATCCCGATGTTATGGAAGGCTTTCGGGAACTCGGTATAAGGGGGGACATAGACACCTGCCCACCGGTCATCACCGAATTCTCTGCGAGTCAGATGTATCCGACGCACCTGGCTCGATGGTTATGACCATGCCTGCCCGAATAGGCTCGTTCTTGTCAATATGGTTCGACTCGTGTAAGTCTGGCATCAAAGTCAGCGTTCACGGGTGATCCCGGATGCCCGCCCTGTACTCACCTATGCCGACATGGTGGCCTATGAGATGCGGATACAGCGTGTCCAGCGAGCCGGCCCCAAGGGGGAAACGGAAGCCGATGCGGTCTAATTCCTTACGGATCATGTTGCAAGACTCTCTGTGTATCTGCATGATAGACATCCCGGACGCCTCGGTGCAGAGGGCCACGAGGTGCTTCTGCACCGTCAAGACGGCATTATACAGCGTGGCCTGCTGAGGCGTAAACGTCCCGTTTGCAGGGAAGGTGCGAGCTGGTGGCTGACATGAGTGCCCTCGTAACTCGAAGAAGGAGCGAATCCGACATACTGATATCTGACGCATAGCCACTGCAAGAAACGGTGTCAGTCCGAGGCATACTGGATAAGTCCATTGCTACTTACTTATACTCGCAACCTGCGTCGATTAAGACCATCTCGCCATCAGCGATTAGTTGGTTGTTAGATGTATAATGTATGATAAGTCCATTCGGTCTGAGGACGAGAACCT
Organism: Cerioporus squamosus; assembly: GCA_022592435.1. Classification (NCBI taxonomy): domain Eukaryota; kingdom Fungi; phylum Basidiomycota; class Agaricomycetes; order Polyporales; family Polyporaceae; genus Cerioporus; species Cerioporus squamosus. The sequence goes on from JABYQS010000057.1 coordinate 175,679, forward strand.
GCTCAGCGGTTACTCCGCATAAAACCTGTGGAACGTACCCAGAAGCAACGACGGGCACATAAGCGGGACGCTGAGATCCTTCTCGCGCGCACAGGTACTCGAAATGAGCAGCGACTGCGTGTTCAGACATGCCAGGCTCCGTGAAGCGCATAACCTGCCGTCGTGTTCACAGTCAATCATGGCCAGAGCGAGTACAGAGCAATGCTACCTTGTTATGCGCTCGCGCACTGATATCAGCTGCTTGGCGCATGACATTCTGTTCATACTTGCTCTTGACTGCGCGCAAACGACCAACCTCGGGAGCGAGAGCCTTGCGTCTCGAGGTGCTCAATGAGTCCAGCAGGTTGTCATACTCTGAGCGTGCCATTCCCCCGGACGGCGACAGATACTGCATTCCATTGTATGTCACCACATCGTGCAGCAGCTCACCAAACGCGCGCACCTTCACAAGAGACTTCGGCGAGAATGCCCGCGATCGTTTGGAATGATTCGGCACGTCGAGGTACACGTACGACGCGGTCGAAGCGAGACTTCTCAGCGCGAACGGGAACGCGGAAATAGGCTCCGCCTCGTCCGCGTCGAAGTACTGCACAACATCCTCCGGAGACGTCTTCGCGCCGTCCCACTTCTCCTTGGCTGTGTCCGTCCCGGCGGAGAACATCCTCATATAGTATCCGCGACTGGTCGAGGGCCGCTTCTCAAGGATGACTGCTGCCTCTGGCTCATCGAAGCCGGTGAGGTACCAGAAATCGGACGACTGCCGAAACTTGTAGCTGGAACGCCACGGGTGAGTCTCAAAGGCACACGTTCATGGAAGAGCCAACGCACAATATTTCTGGAGGGTAGAAGTAGGTACGACATGAAGTAAGGGTGCATGGTGGGAATCAGGACTCACGGCCACTCATGTACTTCACCTGGCCAGCAACGCACACCACCAGACTATCGTCCGGCAGACTCTCCATAAGTTCCCTCCTCCTGCGGTCATATTCCTCCTGCGGGATACCTGGCGTAGTCTCCTCGGTCCGGATCAAGTGAGCATGCGAAGCAGCGAGCGGTTGGCCATACGGCGTCGGTTTGAGTTGGGAGAAACCATTGACAGTTACAGCAGAAGCATAGCAGCGAGCATGGCGAGGAAAAGCAGAATGAACAAGTCTGGTCGAGGCGAAGGCTGCCTTCACCGCCGTTGTCGACGATGAGCGGAGGAACATAAGTCGAGCGACCTCAAGCGGCCAACATACGCCCATCTACGGCGGCTGACGTAAGCAGACATGAATGCGTAACAAACAAGCGTGTCTATTCTGAAGCATGGCGAACATAGATACTATGTGCTTCAATCTATACGGGCAGAGTACTACAGCACCACGGACAAGGCCAGAACACGCCATTGAGGCTCGGAGAGCGTTCATAACATACGGCGCGTGTAACCAAACCGCGACGTTGCGTCCGGTGAGCGGCATTTCCTCTCTAATCGACCCTCTTCGACGTCGAAGCATCGTGAGTCTCCGCGACGGAGGCTGATTCGTATGAGCCCGAAGCATGTCCATCAAGAGGTTCATCCGCGACGCGAAGCTGCTGCAGGATCTGCTCCCGGCGAAGCCACTGATCCTCGGGAATGAAGTACCAGCTGAGTATGCCAAATATCGTTACGGCCCCGAGAATTACGCAGGACTGCGGAGCACGGTCAACATGAGGCGCAGTGAGCGTATTAATGGTAACCTTACGAAGTTGAAAGTCTCCGCATCCGTCGGGAACACGAAGGGCGAGATTTGTACCTGAGAAAAGAGTAGCGTAAGCCAAGGAATATTGCAGGTCAACGGTGACACATACCGCGAAGACCACGGCGTTGAACAAGACCGTCGCAACGTAGAAAGGCTTCCTCCAGCGCCCCAGATAGAAGTGAGAGCCCTTGAAGTCGTTCGGCGTCATCGTAAGGCGGAGCAGAGCGATCAATCCATAGGCTGCGGTGGTCGGAATACCCCCGGCGGAGATCAACGACGTGAAGGCGACTTGACTGGGGAGGATGGTACAAAGCAAGGCCGCGCCGAAGACAAACATGACTGTAACAGCGTTCCGCGGCTGCTTGGCGGCATCGACCTTGCCAATCCAGGGCGACATAGGCAAGACACCATCGCGAGCGACTGCGAAGATGAGTCGAGAAGCAGCAACAATCGCAACGCTGGTACTCTGCGGATGAACATGAGACATGAGAGACTGCAGGACATGAACTGTGATATGAACTTACGAGGATCAATCCGACCGAGGCAATGACAGTCATGACGATGCTACCGCCTCTTCCGAGCGCAAGAGCATAGATTTGCACGAAAGGCTGGGGAGCCCCGAGGGAAAAGAGAGTGTCGAGGTCGGGGGTGCAAAACAAAAATAGGATCGTAGTCGCGAAGCCCAGCACGCCCGTGGCGACGACACTAGTGATGATACCACGTCCAGCGACGACACTATAGAGAAACATCGAGCTTGAGCGACATGAACGACACAGAGAATAACAACATACCTCGCATTCTTGGTTTCTTCGGCAATGTGACCAGAAGCATCGAAACCAATCATGGTGCCTGCGGTGAAGAGGCTGACCACAAAATTGAGCGGGTGCGGGGATGATATACAGGTCAAGAGATCACATACAACGACAGCATCCAGTTCCAGCCTGCAGGAGCTCCGGTGCCATTGTCTGCGCACATCAACAATCAGACATGTAGACTGGGCACTTCTTATGATACTTACACGTCAGCGTGAAGACATCCTTGGCCGACCGGAACCCGTAAGTCCTCGATACACCAATCGGAAGCCATACCACGCTGAGGAAGAAGTCTACAGCGTAGACAGCCATTGCAACGCGGAATACAGTCGAGTACCACCTCGGCGGGAGGTAGTTGATGGCGATGGAGACGAGCAAGATGCCTTCAGAAACGGCCCATATGAGAGCACGCCATTTGACGTTGTCGTAGCCGATTCCTCCGGGGAAATCCACCTCCCAGACTGCCAGTTGGGAGACGATGTAATTCGCGGTGGTCTAGTAGAGCACGATCAACCCATGAGGCAGGAGACGAAGCGGAGTCATTACTCACTTGACAATTACCCGCAGCGAAGGTCATCCAAGCGGTACAAGACCACCAGGCAACTATGAAACCGAAGAATCTGGCGTATTTCGGACCCGCGCTCTCCGCAGTCCAGATGTAGATCGAGCCGCTCAGAGGAAGAGCAGAGCAGACTTCTGCGAGGACCGCCGCTGTGATGAACATGAAGATCATCGATATGATGTACGAAGACCTGCAAGCAGTGAGTCGGTGCGGATCGTAAATTGTGCGGATACTTACCATATGGCCGCAGGACCGCCAGCCAGAAGACCCAAGAAGAAACCGGACCTGTGAGTTGTGAGTCAGGACCTCTGCCTTTCGTGAGCAGTATAGTCCAAATACCGGACGCCGCCGATGAAATTCATGGCAACGAAGCTAGCTGCAAAGCTTTCTACGAAATGCCAGCTTCTATGCAAAGACTGTACGAACAAGGCAATGAATCTCTGTCGGGAAATACCACAGTACGAAGACCTACCTGCTTGTAACCGAGCTTGCGCTATAGGGCGTGAAAGGCAAATGAAGGTCAGTACATCTGTCGGGGCCCCCCGACGGAGCAGGGGGCAAACGAAAGGCGACACTGGGGGCTTCCCTACGCAGGTTTGAGCGCTGATCAGGTTCGGACGGTGTAATCTCAACCCTTGCTGTTCGTCCGCTGTCCCGGTGCCGGCGGTCATCCGCGACCTACCAACAGACCAAATGGACAGCGGAGTCACAGGCAAAGATACCCGTAGCCACACCAGTTCACAACTAGAAGATGACGTTACCGAAGGTAAAGTCTCAGCAGACCCATCCCTGCACAGTTTATCCCTGCATGTCTCCTCGGTGGGTAATCACCAGCTTGAGCTCGTCTTCATCGAGCATTCCGAGCGACGCGCTTTCAGCATCGGGAGTTTTCGCCGAAAAGTCGGTGGCCTCGTTGACGGCGGACATCGCAGGTGAGTGTCGCGAGGTCACAGAAGGATCAAGGAAGCGCAAGAAGCAGACGGATGAGTCGAGCCTCGAAAGGAATGCAAGATTTATCCGAGGCCTATATACTGAGGCTTACGTAACCCATTCACACACTAGTAACCTGAGTCAAACTTCACGCCGCTCCAGAACCAATCGCGTCCACGTTGTTACCAAACTGTAGTAAATCCTGACAGTACACACAGTCAAGCACTTAAGAAGGGGCGAGGTCATAATTGGTACGGACCACCGTCCGAGTGCGCGTGAATTCAAGCTCTCTTTCATCCTCCGTTGTTTGACGACATCCATGTTGAGACTCACATCCTCCTCGACTCCTGCTGCGATGTTCGACTCTTCGCAGTCGTCCGAACCGAAGGCTTTCGACATCTACATGTCGGGCTATCTCCTCACCCTTGACATGATCGCCCGCCTCTGTGTGGCATACGGCGCCACCCCAGCCTTTGTCCAGGACATGGGTCCGCTCGACGCCGCATCTTGCTACTACTCGCCTCGCCGCACAATCGACGCTCCCACTCTCATCCGCATACCCCACAAGGATAAGGCTGAGGGAGGCAAGGTTGTCGATAGCTGGATCCTTCCCGGCAAGGTCGTCTTCTTCCCTCCTCGCACTACTCCTCCCCCTCTTTCGTACGACGACGAGACCAGAGCTTACTTGAACACCTGGCTGCCGCCATACCTCTTGTATACAGAAGCCTTCAAGGATATCCGCTTCGTAACGAGGCTCTGGCCTCGTGGTGAGCGCCGTACGTACCTAGCTCCACTCAAGTTCCCAATTGTTCTCCTGACGCTTCCTTCAGCGACTGGTATCGTCTTACATGCGGTACGAATGCACAACGAAGAATACCGTGCATCGCACCGCGAAGCGCAGCAAGCCTGGCTTGAACGGAACAGGAGTCGTGGTCATAATGATTTGGAAATAGTATGTTCCCTCTATAGAGTCCTTCCATTTACATATCATGCTCATCTGCGTTACCATGGTCCATAGCCTCCTGCTTTCCCTTTCGAATGGAAGGTCTAGTATGCCCTCTATTATCCAAATGCGAGTCGTCTGTTTGTCCGCCGTCAGCTCAGCTCACATCGCATTGCATTACAATGCAGGTCGCAATCGATGAGGCTCCCTCGGCTTTCGCTTTCGACGCACAACCCGGCAAGGACATCCCACGAGAGGAACGTGCACCCCGTTCGCCGCCATGCGCGAGGCGTCGCAAGCATTCGTATGGTGTACGTCTCGCGCGAAGGGCCGAGTGTGCTTCTCATAGCACTCGTTACTGATTGTAACTAGATGGACGAGTGGGGTAACGAGTTTTTCACAACGAAGATTGCGCAGCTTAAGAATCTGACATGTTGCCGTCATCCCGAAATCCGAGCAGCCCATTCATGGTCGTGCAAGATCGGCCGAGTTCACTCGCATCTTGCCTTTCCAGGTAGTCGTGGGGCACACAGCCGACTGTTGACGTTGAGACACCGCTTTGTTTGCTCATAATGCCGCGCCGCGTATGGCATGGTCGCCCTCAGGTTGCGCTGCCGGAAGATCACTGGAGTAATCAATAGAGAACCTGTCTCGCGGAGCTCAAGAACGCTCGACTGATGCGCGCGCGCACATGGTAACGTCTTTATAGGCCATGATGCGCTACCAACGTTCACTAAGGATATAAGGCAGGACATCGTGTTGGCGGACCTCGAGAGCCTCTCTGCTCGTTCGCGCCCTTGCATCGTCCGGATCGTTGAACTCACCCAAGAACATGGATGATGTTCACATACATCGGAACCGACCTGGACGCAACACCGGTCTCGATACTTCACGACAGCTTGTGGGTGTGCATTCGGATAGCTCAGTATCCGCGACTTCTGGGCTGAACGAGCGAAATGAAGTTTCATTCAGATATGCTGCAGCGCGGCCTCTACCAGTACGTGAATGCAGTTATGTCCCCTCCCGCTGCACTTCATTTCCCCTCTTCGCAGCGTTCCTCATTCATGAGTATATCGTTACCTTCGACAAGGAGGTCGAATACTTTTGGGTGAAGAGGCCCAATTGCGGATCCTTCTTCTTCCTCTTCAGTAGATATATCCCTCTTGTCATCAAGGCCATCGACATGTGCGGCTACATCCATATGTCGGACAAGGTGAGCACCCCGTCGTTTGAGTATAGCCATTTCGTATAGGCACACGACCTCCTGCAGAGGTATGAATCACGACTGGCGCAACCTAATCGAATGTCCAATGACTCGATCGTCTCTTTCAGCTGCACCACTTTGGCCAGGGCATACCGGCTCTTCGAGCCGTTGTTCTACCTCTCATGTGCAAGTAAGTCATGCCCATCAGCACAGTCTTTGAACAGCCAAGTGATGCGTCCACATAGCATTCACCAGCTTACGGGCGTGGGCCCTCAGCGGTCGGAACCGAGCGTTCACGGTCTTCATCGCTCTGCTCTGCCTCGCACCGACTGTAACGGATTGGGGGGGTTGAAAGCTACTACCTGCCCCACCGCATAGCACGCTCACAGTGCTGAACAGGTGGCATTCCGTTGGGTACAAGTCAGAAACGATCCTACGTTCGGATGCATGAACGGTTCCACCATTCCAGTAACACTGGCCTCGGGGTGAGCAGGACTCCTCCGTCTTGCCCAGCATCGGGAGCTGACATGTCTTGACCTTCTACAGATGTGAGTGACAGATCTCAACTCAAGCTCCGAATGCATTCTGATACTGGGGTATGACATGTTATAGTGCTCACTGCCGGACGAGGCCCCGTTATACTTGCCGACCTGCTGGTGATTGCGCTAACGTGGTACACAGCCTACAAGGCTGGCGTTCTGTGGCAGACTGCACACTGGTTGCGTCCCTCCTTCTGGCGAACTTTCACGCGCGATGGTCGGTTGATCAAGCCTCTATCATTGCACACGATGTGGTACTGATCTTGCCGCCTGACAGGGACAGTACACTTCGTGTACGTGCAAGTCAACTCAGTATCTGCCCTCCCTACTGACGCACCTTAGCGCTATTTTGACTATGAACGTTCTTCGACTGTGCTTCGCCCTCCGCGTCGTGAGTCCAATGCTCAACCGAGAAGTATGTTCACCCTTGCTGTACTTACATGCCATACGGCTGCCAGATAACACCAGTCGACGTAAACCCTGCCTGTTACGTGATCCTATTCACGGAGCCGTACGTTGGGGTCATCGTAGTGTCTATTACCCTGGAACGTCCGCTAATATGAACTTCCTCCTACCAGCGTGACGGCGGTCCTCATATGCCGTTTCCTCATCAATGTCCAGGAAGTGAACAAGCAGACTATCCTGGGTCACGACACTTGGCTCGTCGACGCATCGCTGCAACCACACACAGCTACAAATCTGCGCTTCGCGAACGTTCGTATATCGAGCGTGTCCAGGCCGCGGTTCGATGGTCGGCTGGGCCACACCGCGAACATAACTGCCAGTTCGGAGTCACGCAGGGAACTACCAGCTGTACAATGATCATGACCTTGGATTATACCTGTCTGCGATGTATGTGGTTCCTGTTCAAGCGCAACACCATACATACCGCGACACCAGCGTACGGTCCTTCTTCGCATTTGAACATGCGACAACCACTATGGCACACAACAAGTCCCGATGTCTGATTGTCGAATAGTGCAAACAGTGAGGTACTGTACATCCAGAGTAGTATTGAGGGCATGGTTGGCGAACAGGGACGACCGGAAGCAGCGAAAGACACTCAGCGCAATCTCAGACTACGTCACGGAAGTGTGAGTATACGAGGCGTGACCACCCAGTTACCAGTCACCCCCACCGCCGTCGAAGTCGTCGCCCTGGTCGTATCCCTGGTCGTAGCCCTGGTTGTAGCCTACACGACAGGTCAACATGCCTGGGTGACTCTCAAGCGCCACAAAGTAACTCACCAGCATCATACGCCTCTTCCCGTTCGTGGTCTTCGTGATCCTCGAATGCGTCCATAAGCAAGGCACCTCCGACGAGACCAGCTCCGCCTGATAAGATGCCAATCAGCGCTGCACGGGTACTCATCGGTCCGAGATACATACCAGCCAGGAGAGCCGTTCCCATGCCAGGGCCGGACTTCTTGGGAGGTGCCTGCTGCACGACTGCTGGCTGTGGACTGCTCGATCCAAACCAGCCTAGACCATTCACCCATCATGCATCAGCTTCTGCTCTTCTCTTCTCTTCCAGTACTTGGTATGTGACTACTCACCACGGTTCTCCTGGGGCGCGCCGTAGTAGCCGCCCTGTGGCGGGGGCGGGCTTCCATAGTAGCCAGGTCCGGGCGGGGGCGGGGAACTCCATTGTTGCGGGGGAGGCTGGCCGTAGCCCTGGTTGTAGCCACCTTGGGGCGGGTAAGGGCTGTAGCCACGGTTGTCATTCGGCGGAGGTGGCCCAGGAGGCGGGGCAAACCCGCTGGGAGGCGGCGCGGGAGGAGCGGGTCCGAGAGGATGCACCCAGGACGAGCGCGGTGGGTTCTCCACTGTGTTCACGTAGAACCTGATCTCAGACATGAGCACACCTGCATCGTCGGATCGCGAGGCTATGTACACACCAGGTCTTGTAGCTGGGCGACTTCAGTCAGAGACTCGCTCACGCCATCGCGAAGAGATGGGCTACTCACTTCTCGTCATATCGCTCTATCCAGCCAGGCGGCAGCGGTCGGGTGTCTGGATTTCGTGGAGGCCCGGTGGGGGGTGTGTACGGAGGCGGCTGGGACATCGATGGAGAGCTGAGATAAAGTGTAGTGGAGGGAAGAGCGGACGGATTGTCGCTGACTGAAGTATATATAGGCTCGGCACTTGGGCCCCGGATATGTCCCTTACACCCGGGTCAATACCACTGCAGCTGCGCAACTGACTTAAGTACGCTTATGCCCTTATTACTGGAGAAGCTGCCCACATACATACGTACAACTGTGCAAGCACGGCAGCTGAGCGATACCGCGTTGGCTGTACACGGGGCATTGCCATGCGCAGACGCGTGGCAGTTGCGCAATTGTGCGTAAGCACATCGAGTAACAGGACACAATATCCCGCTGAGGCTCATGAGGTAGCATGTTCTGGATACGATGATAGTAAGTAATTGACTTGGTACTTCCAAAGACTACTACTATGGCGCAGGATGGACACCAGGGAAGCAAGCAGAACAGCCTCGTGGGGCGGAGTATGTACCTCCGCTCGTGTGGGCGTCATCTCACTTTCTCTGCTACGCCCACCTGCATCCTTCCCATGGTGACCCACAATTGACTCTGCATCCAGTCATACAGCAGTCGCATCGACAGATAAGCCTGCGCCCATGTTCGACCAGAGGGACCAAGAAACATGCATAAGACCACGGGCGCGGCGATGGAGAGGAATATTACAGGCAAGTAGCACTACTATCCTACTTTGAAGTTCGTGTCAACACCCAGTACGCGGGGCGTGGGGCGCAATACATATCAAGACATAGCCCATAGAAGAGATGCGAACATGATCAGGCCTTGGCTTTCTTATGCTTCTTCTCCTTCTTGCCCTCCTCCTTCGCAGGGGTAGGGGCGGCGACCTCCTTCTTCGCCTTCTTGGGCGCGGGCGGAGGTGTTGTCTCATCGCCAGAACTGGCGTCGGGGGAGCCAGAAGACGCTTCTTCATCGTCGTCCTCTTCCTCCGACGTATCGGTCGCGGCGGCGACGGGCGCGGCAGCGACAGGGATGGGGTTAGGAGCTATGAGAGCAGCGGCTGCCTACGATTTCAGCAATCTGGTGAGTCCCCATATCGCGAAGGAGCGGCGCGAGGAGACTCACAGGAACAGCTGCCATGACCGGGACGGGGGCCTCTCCCGTCTTGCCCGACTCGTACACTGCCTTCTGCGCGAGCCACTTGTCCTTCGCGGCTCTGTTGCGTCGCTCGTATTCCTACAAGAGCGTCGAACTGCAGCTCTTCCGACCACTGAACAAGAACGTACGTCTTTCTGCTCCTGCGGCATCTCCGACCACTTCTTCGCGATAGCGCCCAGCAGCTCATTGTTGCGCAACCCGGGATTCTGTGCCTTCAGCTCGCTGCGCACTTCGTTCTGGAACAGCAAGTACGACGAAGGGGGACGCTTGGGAGCGTTCGGGTCCTTGATCTTCTTGACCTTCCTCTTCCCGTCCGCGTCGTCGCCGCCGCGCGACTTGCGCTTCTTCCCGTGCTCGTCCTGCGCGATCGGCATAGGGGGCATGACCGGCATATGGTACTGTCCGTTCGGGAGTTGAGGGAACGCGACAGGGTTTGTACCGCCATAAGTTAACGAGTTGAGCATCTGGTCGGCCGCTGCCGCCGCCTCCCTCATGGAGTTCGCGATATGGGTGATGCTACCTATGAGCTACGCGCGAGCACGTTGAATGAACGTCGACGACGGTGACGACGACGGCGACGACGACGAACCTGCAACCTTTGGTACTCGAGCTGGTTTTGCATTTCGGGGTTCATGTTTGACATATTATGCGCAGCGGAAGGTAATACCGAGTTTGTATTCCCGGAACGACGCGTCTCGTTTACGGGAGTAAGCAGAGGTTGAAAAGGGGGGTAAAGGGAGGTTGCAAACTTTGTTGATGAAGTAGTGACACGGCTAGGCGTTGCGCTTGTTTGGTTGAATTGATTGTTTGCAACCTTACCAATCCCATTAGTCCTTTTGTTATGTGTAGTACCCCGGATAGACTGACTTGGCGCTTAGTGTTGTTGTCCCGAGCAGGCTGGAGCCTATTGTTTCTCTATAGCCTCTTTCAACCAACCAGACAGCGCACAAAGAAAAGTAACACGCTTTGCCTGAATATGAATTATAGTAGAGGTTCTGCCAAGTGGACGGGACGACATGTATCTGTGTGGCCAGACTGAGACCTTGCTGAGACCACAAAGACTTTAAATCGTGGGAACCAGCGCCTGATCTGGCTAGGGGAGGAGTTCAAAGCGGAGACCGAAAGCCCGACTCTCAGCCTGACCTCTGACCACGACCACGACCGCAACGGGCGGCGAGCATCGCACTGACAGTCCTAGCAAGGTGACGGACGGTCGCCTGCTGCTCTCTTGTCCTTCATTCTGTCCTGCTGTGCCCAGAATAAGCCCGTAGTTTTGCAGTAATCGCCTGAGAGCGCCCTGTGCAAAAGAGTCGCGGTTGCGGATGGAATTTACGAATGCAGCAGCGTGGCTGCAAACACCACAAATACCCGACTTGCACGACGAAAGGACGTCGGCAACTCCGGACGACTGGAAGGAGCAGAATGCCAGCGTGCAGGGTGGCATAAACGACTTGCTCACCGACATCCCGGGTGAGCACGACCCTCTTAACGCCCGCAATCAGCGACGCGTTCTCCCCATGCTCATGCTCGTCTTCTCTCTCCAGTCACGAATCCGCCCTCGACATCCGTCAACTCTCCAGGCACCACCTTCTTCATCCCCCAGTTCTACCTCGCAGCCGCTGCCAACCCTTTCAACACCGTCCAGTATGGCGCCGGCTCGTGGCCGTCCACTCCCGCCCAGCAACTCCCTCTCTCGAGCTACTCCTCCCTGAATGGTGCCACAAGTACCTCCTCACATTCACAGTCGCAGTCTCAACAGTCGAACTCCATGGTTATCGAGTGCGTGGCACGTTCTCGCGCCCAGTCCCTGTTCTGACCACACAGCATTAGCCCGGCGCTGACGACGATGAATGGCTCGGCCTCTAGCCCTCCACCACAGTATCAGCAATCCTCATTCATCTCACAGCAACCCCAAGCCCGCATCCAATACCCTTATCAGCAATCGCATCAGCCCGCACTATCCATTAATCCCTCATTTGTACACAACAACGCCTCGCATTTCCAGCAATCGCAACAGCATCACATTTCTCTCCCTCGACATCATTCACATTCTCCGCCGCAACCTCAGCAGCAAGGTACATTATCTCCTTTCGTCTTGCATTCACCGACAAGCACCTTCTACACGAACATCTCGCCATCTTCGTTCTATGGTCATCCCGTGCAACCCCAAGCCGGTCCTTCTTCATCTCAACCTCCGACCCCACAACCGGTGCAACAGGCGTCTCCACCTGCTCCCGCTCCTGCTCCTCAGCCGAACAAGCCTACTGCAGAGCAGAAGAAGGCTCAGTTGGCCCGCGATGTGAAGCCCCTCATCCAGCCGAACTCCTTTACTGGTGCTGGTGCCGTCTCGCAGCTCGTCGACATCATAGATGATTATGGCATTGCGGAGGTCGAGGCCGCGACTAGACTCGAGATCTTGACCAAGATCAGGGATAATGCCGGAAATCATTATTTCCGCGCCTGGGTCGACAACGCGATCGCCATGGACATTGTCAGAGAATGGCTCAAGCTCGCGTTCTCGGGGAGGACCGATCCACAAATGGTCGAGACAATAATGCCCATCTTACACGTGAGTGGCTTAACGACGTATGGCTTAGCGAGTTCTTATGACGCCGCTATAGATCATCGACCGTCTCCCGCTTACGATCGAGAAGTTGAAGTTGTCGAAGCTCGGCAGGCTGATCATGAAGCTGATGAAAGACCCTCCTAGTCCCGGTGAGTCGCGTTTCTGCTGTCAAGATGTGAACACGTTTTCTTCGTTTCCTTTGGCCACCGCAAGTGCTACGATAAATCCTCGATTGTGGACCGAGGTTTAGACCTGTTGTAAGGTCTACGTCAGACAGCGATCCAACCAAAGGACTGAAGAACATATCCTCATTCGCCCCGTCAACGGCGGGTAGCACTTCCGGGTGGCACTGTGGTGCGGTCTTAGTCTCGGTACCTAACTTGCGCAGCAGTGTCGTAGCATCGCTTTACTGCACGTCAGGACATGCCTATGACGTCCGTGATAACAGTTGCGGGTGAATTGTGCTCGCACGACCTCATGCCGAACTTTCCGCCTTAGACGTTAACCGGGAGTCTGCCGTACAATGTATCTAACTACTGTTTTTGCATGTGCGTCAAACGAAAACAATCAGCGATCAAGGACATGGCGTCGAATCTCGAACGAAAATGGAGAAAGATGCTCAATGACGAGGTGTCCGAGAAGATGGATACCGAAAACGGCGAGGGTGAGTCATGTCAGTCCGCGGTCCCATGCCCTCGGCTATTGACGCGAATAACGACGCCGACCACCAGATGCGAAGGGCAAGAAGCGGAGAGCGGAGAGCGCGACAGCGAAGGGGGCTCCCCCAGCCAAGAAGGCTGCCGTGTCAAGTGCGAGTACGACGACCCCCAGGGCTGTCCCGGTCAAGAAGGAGACGAAGCCTGTGGTAAAGGACGCGAAGTCAGACTCCTCCTTCTTCTCGAAACCCAAACCGACGAAGAAGGAGATGCCTAGCTTCAAGAAGAACCCTCCTGCGCCAGCTGCGCCTGTGAAGAAGGAGGCAGCAGATCCGGGCATCGCGCAGCCGTCGTCGTTCAACCCGTTCGAAGAGCTGCTCAAGTCGATTGGTCCTTCGGCAACTGCGTCGACATCTACACCACCTCCTGGGCCACCCGCCGGCCCATCTGCTGCGCCGTCCACTTCCAACGCCAGCCTGTCCACATCCGGGTCTTCCGGGCTGAACAAGATGGGAAAGCCCAAGAAGTCAGTGATGTGGGCACCAGACGGGAAGCTCGAGCAGGTCAAGTGGATTGAGCGTGCTGTCTATGATGACGATCCTGCCACTGTCAGCATTTCCTGCTCATATCAGTCTATGTACTGTGTGTTAATTAGAGGCCATATGGCTACGCTACACAGGGCTCGCATCCGACACATAACATCCGCGACCTCGATCGAGACGAGGGTGCGGCGCTGCACGCACACCTATTCGACGAACAGATCGAGTGGGCAGAGCCACAACGTGAGCACGCAACTGCATCGTGTCCGTGGTCCCGTGACTGACGCCGGCCGTAATGTCCCAGCGCTGGAAATGCCCCCGGACCTCCAGATTCCACCACGAGGCGGCCAGAGCACAGAACGTGCGGCTCAGGAGGAGCGCGAGCAGAGCGCGTTGGTCGTCCTGTACAGCTCGCCCGCGCAGATCCCGGACAGCCCCGCCGAGCCCCCGACGCAGATCCCGGAGGAGCAGGTCGACGAGAGCGTGTGTATCATGCTCACAGGGCCCGAGGTCGATGGGGTGTTCTGGCAGGGTGGCGCGCCTGCGATCGTCGACACGGTGAGACCGTCTGCGTCGGTCGCCGAGCTCGTCGGGCAGCTCGCGGCGGCCGCGCCCGACGTGGTGATGGGCGACGCGTCGCAGGCGCAGGCAGCGATGCCTAACCTGTACGGCAACCTCAACGGCATCAATGTCGAGCAGCTGCAGCAGCTCATGCAGCACGCGCAAGCACTTAACCAAGGCCCATTCGCGGGCGCGCCTTCGCAGCCGGACCCCAGCCAGGGCTGGGTGTCAGGGAACCAGTACTCGGAATATGACCGTGGCTACCACGAGAACGGCGCCGGGCGCGGCGGCGTCGGCGGCGGCCCCGGAGATCCGAACCGGCGATGGAACGAGGAGGCGCAGGGCTGGGGCCCCGATCGCGGCGGGCGTGGCCGGGGCGGCGGTCGCGGTGGGCGGGGGGCAGGCCGGGGCCGCGGAGACGGCTTTAGAAGTACAAAACGAAAACCATGCAGTTTCTTTCAGGCTGGAAGGCGAGCACTTGAATTTGCGTGGAAGCCCGAAACAGGAAAGCTGATGCAGATGCTTCACAGATGCCGATATGGAGATCAGTGCGACTTCAGCCACGAAATTCCCTATTGACCGCCGCCTGACTTGCTGGCGGATTCGTTCGTGTGTATCTTATTCAGCTACGTTCTATTCATGCTATGCGCGTATGGTCCATGCCTCGAAGACTTTCTTGCAATACGTGTTGCATGTGCAGTATGTGGGAAGACAGGGGAAGACGTAACATCGACAGGCGCTCAAACAATGTTCCAAGGCTGTGGGCCGCTTATCTAAGTTTGTCCTCCTAGATCATCACGTCCTGTTCAGGATTTTATACCTGTTCCGTCCATCGCGACAGCTCCCAGCTTGAGACGTTTCCCTTGGTACTGATTACGAGTGTACGATTAGAAAATCCTTGTTGACCACGAACTGACGTGCCAGCCAATATCTAATCCATAATTTATATGGCGGTGTGGCAGTGCGTCAGGCGTCTCCGGTCGTCTCAGGCTCGGGACGCGCAGCAGCAACACCTCCACCTCTTTGCTGAATCTAACCACAACCTTGCTATGGGCCTGCTGACGATCATCCGGAAGAACAGGCAGAAGGAGAAAGAGATGCGAATCCTGTTCCTGTAGGCGCGGAGCTTAGCATATATTCATGTCCCACATTGACAGTTGACGTCCAGCGGCCTCGACAACGCCGGAAAGACGACGATCTTGAAGAAACTTAACGGAGAGGACATCATGGGTATCAGTCCTACCCTCGGGTTCAACATCAAGACGTTCGTGCATGGCAAGTGAGAATATCACCCTCCACGGACAACAGACAGAGATTGACGTGCTTACTTCTGTACAGATACACCCTGAACATATGTAAAGTGCCTCTCGTTGGCCACGGTGTTTCCGTAGATAACGAGCCTTGAGAATAGGGGATGTCGGCGGGCAGCGCACACTTCGGCCCTACTGGAGAAATTACTTCGAGCAGACAGACGCGCTTGTTTGGGTCGTCGACTCCGGCGATCGTATGCGCATGCAGGACTGTAAAGAAGAGCTACACAGCCTCCTTCTCGAAGATGTGAGCTCCCGCGCTCGCTTGGAAAGTACAAGTGCTCACAGATGGACAGAGATTGGCAGGGGCATCTCTGTTGATATTCGCGAACAAGCAAGACATTCAGGGCTCCATGTCAAGCGCCGAGATCCGCGATGTCAGTTCTTTGCCTGCTAAGATCGTTGCATGGCTAACGAGCATATTCTTCAGGCTCTAGATCTCCCGTCGATCAAGTCGCACCAGTGGCGGATATTGCCGTGCAGCGCGGTGACCGGTCAGAACCTTGTCGAAGGACTGGACTGGGTCGTCGGGGACGTCGCGAACCGAATTTACTACTCCTCGACAGCCGAGGCAACAGACCGATGGCAATCTGGAGGTTCGGTGAAAACAAGCAATGCAATCATAGCGTCGTAATGGCATACATGGATACGTGTACAACAGGTAGCAGGGAGAGATACAAAGCGTCGGATGGTATCATGGAACTATACATCGCTCGCGACGATTGACTTGGTATAACGCAGGAAATGTCCGCCCAACATAAGCAACACAGCTTCAGCTTCAGCCCATCCGTTCCACAATTCTGAGTTTCTCCCCGGGAGAGATGGTTTTGACATGCTCTACACCGCCGTGCAAGACGCCAACCCGCATCATGGAGAGGAGCTAGTGCGGGACAACGTGCGATTCAGCGTCGCAGACTTACAAGCGCATCACGAAGCTACGTACGTTATGCGCCGCGTTCGAATGCTCGTAAACCCCACCGCAGAACGCAGCAGTAGCGTCCTTTCCGATCCGGGTGAGGATAAGGGATCGGCCGCCAGGGTGCTGGTCGACGAAGTCGCCAACGTCATGGATGAACCCCGATACCATCACCAGAGGGCGCTCTCCCGCTTCCTTTGGACTTTGCGTCCCACGGAGAGACAGCATCGTCAGCTTCGGCGGGAGAGACAACCGGAAGCGGGATTACTCACAGCTGTCCCAGCTGACCACCGGCAGGTCGCCGACGTGGACGGGCCACTGGATCGCGTCCTGGACCTTCTTGAGCTTCTTGAGCTTCATCGCGAGCTCGCCCTTGCTGATCTCGTTCTCAGGGAACACACGCAGGTGCGACGCGAGCCCAATCGCGCCGCATGTCGCGATGAACCACTTCGTCGGGTCGAACTGGTACCATTTGACTGCATTGCGGTAGTCCATCGGGAACTGGTGATGGAAGTTGTGATATCCCTCGCCCATCGTGAGGAGCGCTGCACCACACACAGAGGTCAGTTCAGAAGATCGCTCTCGCGACACGGAACCGGAGCCGCACGAAGCGAAGCAGGCGCACTCAGCACTGTCGTGCCGTACTCACCGGAGAAGAAGTGGTCCCGCGCAGACTTCCTGTCGTCAAAGGGACTCTCCCCAAAGTAATGCGCAATAGAGTTGATGCAGAACGTGGACTGAAATATACCCGGGTCAGCTGAGTGCATCCATTGCAACGCGGCAGACCTGAGAAAAATAGACAAAACGTGCGCTTACGTGGTGGACGAACGTGATACGCCACATGGCGGCGTAGTAGAAACCTCCCCACCAGTCTCCCCACCCCATGCCTGCGACGATCGCGGGCAGAGCGTAACCCACGACAGGGATGATCGCGAAGTACCACCGGTGCTGCCACTGGACGACTGTGTTCTTCCTCAAATCGCTGATGTCCGCAGGGCCTGGCTTCACCGCCGGCTTCATCAGCATCCACCCGACATGGCTGTAGAGTAGGCCGCGCTGAGCGTTGTACGGATCCAGCGGAGTGTCCGTATAGCGGTGGTGGGAGCGGTGCCCTCGAGCCCACCAGAACACGGAACCTTGCACCGCGCTGGCGCCCATGAGGGCGAGAAGGTACTGCAACGGTCGGGAGGCATTGTACGACCGGTGGGACCATAGCCGGTGGTATCCTGCGAGAAGTCCGTTCTCATGTGTGCTTCCTGACAGGCAAGGACATACGCACCCGCAGTAATGCCTACCGCCCATCCCGTTAGCCTAAGTGTCTCACGTACGTGTCGCAGAGGAGAGCACTTACCTAGCATGGAAATGACGTAGTACAGGATCGACCACAACAGGGTTTGCGGCTGCAGGGGGGTAGTGCGGAGGCCATACATGCCGATGGCGGGTGTAATAGTGAGCACCCCGAGATTGAACCATCTCACGCGGTGCAGCAAGCCGGGGAGCTTCTTCAGAGTCGACATCTCGGGTGTACAACGGCGAGAAGGCAGGGATAGGCCAAGAAGCGGGGGAAACCAGAGAACGAGAGGTACGCCGCTCGCGGGCCCGAGGTAGGCAATCGCAGAGGCAATTCGTCCTTTGCGCACCCGGCAGGCTCGAGAGGGACCCGAAGATATACCCGCTCGCAGCGCCCTTCTCTTGATGGATGCCACTTCTGCACTTCGCTAGCCACGCATCGAATTTCCAGCATGCGCGCCGGGACCCGCGAGACGGGCCTCGTTGAACTCCGATAAGGGGCGCAGCGGTCGCGAACGCCCCACGAAGCGTAGCATCAGTACAATTCGCTCGCAGCCGGGCTCCATAAGCTTGCGTCAGGCCATGCGAGGCGACGGAGGTTTTCCGCAAAGGATCCGGAGGGAGGGCGTGGTGACATGAACGTCCGAAAGGGGTGAACATTCTCAGCAGGCTCCGGCTCTGGCAGGGGCAGGGGCCTGGAAGCGGGAAATCGGAAGTTACGTGTGGAGGCAATCTGGGATGGCCGGAAGCCCTTGAACGGGAAAAAAGGTACAAGGCGTGAGCTTCGAGATGCTCCAGACACTAAATCACGAACTTACGGCAAAGTAGGAACGCGTGGCTTGCCAGAAGCCGAAGGCAAGAAGGCCAGCACACTCAACGTGAGTCCGGCTACGGAGGAAGTCGCAAGCGTCAGCAGAACTGCTGCAGGAAGAGATTGGGTCATAGTATCGATAGGAGTTTAGCGAAGCACCTCTATGGGAATGCCGGTATTCCAGGGAGGGCCACGACGCAACGCTCTGCGTGATTGAAGGATGATTGCCGGAAGGAAGCACAGGGTGCGCAAGTGGGAGAGGTTGTGCGTATCCGCCACCTTCATATACCTAGACGGTTCCGAATATGGGGAGATGACATGGATACGTCTCCCAACATCCCGAGGCTCTCACGGAGTTAGAAGGGCGGGTCTGGCCCTGTCTGGCCGCTGAATATCGACAGACTCAGGTTGACGCAGGCGGTGGACATCCATTGAGGTTCGGGAATGCCGGACTGACCGCACATAGCAAAGAGCGTGTCAGTCCAAGTCGAGCAACGCTTCTCCATCCGATAAACGAAGCACGTACCATCGGCAGAGTTTCCCATTCCTTACCGAGCCACGCATGTTCACCTGTTCGGCTGTACAATCTTCCAGATAGCCAAGCGAGCATTCCAAGGTCTTCCGCAACACATCGTGCTCGATTATTACGTTGCATAGGGTGAGTATAGGGTACATCTATGCAAATCAGTAGTGGCACGGGACAGCTAGCTGCCCGTCTGTACGTCTAAAAAGAGGTAGTAGAGGTAGTAATGCAACACTGGCACTCACGCGGTATCAAGGATGGACCAGAGGAAGGGGAGCAGAATGCAGGCGCAGCATCGTGCCTCGACGACCCACCGCGGGCCCCCAGGTCGGGATGAGCGTCAGTCAAGGTCATGGTATATCACGCAGAATGCGCTCTGCGACCTGGGTATTTTGCTGCCGCAACCATTCCCGCCATTCTTCCCACTCGCTCTTGCTCTTCACCCATCCATTCCGCATCATCTGCTCGACTCCTGCACGCACCGCGGGTATCTCGCCCATGGTCATCCCCGTACCCGCCGGGTCTGACGCGAAGAAAGCGGACGCATCGCCTGTCCGGAGAGCCTTCAGAGCCTGCACCTCTGACATGGCTGCCGGTCGTGTCACCACAATCCGGTCATCATCGATGAACCCGTACGTGCGACGCGTGCGGTTCGTCACGAGCATGGGGACGTTGAGTTCAGTCGCGAGTGCGACGGTGGAGCTTGCGCGGATCTCATAATCTGTCGGATAGTCGTCCATTCGTTTGAGCACTGCCACTGCCACGGAAAGTTAGAAAGTAACACTGACAGCTGTTATCGGCGAAAGCGGGCAGGACGATGTCCGAGTTCGCTATCAGGTAATAGAACTCCTTGTAGGGCAGGTCGCGGTAGATGACCACCACGTTCGCGAGCTCGTCTGGCACGCCCAAGTATTGTGAACCGACGAGCAGGAGCTGAAACGGCGCAACAGAAGAGTCGTGATTTGGCTCGAACGCAGTGCGACCCTCGAGTGGGTGGTATCCCCATGCTGCTGGGTCCTCTGTCAACGCACATGTGAGCGCTTGCTCGCCTAGGCTTCCGACGAATTTGCACATACCGTTAAGAGATTCAATGAGCTCCTGGAAAATCCGCACGTAGTCTCTCCGCTCGATCTCAAACTTGCCCTGGATCACGGCCTTGACGAGGTGCCTCGGAGCCTCCTTGGCAGGGAGGTTTGGGATGTCAAGGACGGGTATATGTACGTCAACCGGGACATGCTCGAAGTCCGCCGCGAACAAGGTCGGGTCCCGGCTGTCGGCGGCCTCCGCGAACTTGTCCTGGAAAGCTTTGGCGACACTATGGGTTCAATTTGGTCAGTTAGTCTGTCCGGTCAATTGGCATAGAGCCGAGATGCGGTATGCCACAGAGGAAAAGTCATTACGCAGGTGGCGCCCGATCGCGACGTGATCGATACCTATTACCCCGTCGCAAGACGGCGCCACCAACGCGATCACAGACACTGCAACTCGTAACGAGGCCCAGTCAGCGACAACCGCTGCACTTCCGGGAGAGTATCATGGGAAAGCGAGAATTGTCGTTGCACAGGGATGTTCAAGCGTGAACAACGTTCGAGGACTGGAAAAGGAGGGGACTGGCCGAGAGAGACACGTACTGGCTACCGATCGCAAGCAGACGGATTGCGTTCCTTTGAGCCCAGTAGGGTATCCAACGCTGCCACTCCATATCCTTCGCGTTGTGAACATAGCACACAATCTTGAACTTGTGAGCTGCGTCGCGCCTATCCCACGCATCTTTCAGCGCGTCATACCAATACGGTAGGCTATGTGTCATCGAGTCAAGCTGTCAGACAGGCTCAGTGAAGGAAGGAAGTATCACGCACTCGTATTGGCAGGTCCCAAGCACAATCAGGTCGACTCCTCCTTCACCCGTCTCCGAATTCAGGAAGTCGATGAAGGTTTCATGTTCAGCTCGTACACCTTGATGCTTCCATAGATGCAGATCTTCCACGACTTCCTGGAAGCCGTAGGGGAAAGGTTGTGCGAAGACATGTATTTGCCCGGTCGCGTCCTCCGAGTCCATAATGTCGCCGAAGGATTTGGCAAGCGCCATATACACGTCGCCATGATACACGAACGATGTTGCGAAGGTGACGTTTCTTCTCCGTAATGGTGTCGAAGAGTGCTGTTGCTTGACAGCGGCGTCGACGATTGGGTCGGAGTTCGAGAGGTCGACGTGAGGCAAGTAGGACTGTTCCAGCTCCGAGTAGTCGCGGCTGAGCGAGAAGGAGTGTGATAGAAGCCACAGGCTGCCGAGCGCGAGTGCTGCAGCGAGGCCATAGGTACAGAGACGGCGAGAAGCCATGGAGAAAGGAGGGGACGGGCTGCGGCCAAGGCCCGGGGTCTAGCAGTGCTTATGTGCGCGAAGGGGGTTCACAACATGGGTCTTCGGGACTAATATTCGAGACACGGAACGAACTGGCATGGCCTTTGTCCCACGGCAGGAGCGCGCTACCATAAGACATCAGAGATGGATCTCGCGTCGCCAACAATCTCAACCATCAGCCGGAGTGTCGGGGACCCTCTGGTACCCTGACGCTCGAGTCATTCCGTCGCGGTGTTGCCCTAGCCATATTCGAAGCTGTGTATCCGATAGACAGCCAGCTGCGGCACTCTCTGGCCGACATTGTGCGCAGTGCGCACACACTCATGCAGCAGCGAGACAGATGCCAGCGCGGAAGCGTCTCGTAACGAGGATGCAATTTTTGACGGAAGTGGAGTGTTGTCAGTTGCGCTCGGGTCGCTTACGCCTGACAATCACTGAACAGTTAACACAGGTCTTCGTCAGACTAGGAATGCGAACAGGCGCGAAAGCGGAGGACTGAAGAGCCTCTGTCATCTTTGGCCACTCCGGAGCATATGAGACTCACAAGAACGGAGAGGGGCATTGGCCCTAGCTCCGGTCGCCACTGGCCAGGTGCAAGCACTGAGCACAGTCCGCACGGCAACAGCTCGCCGATGATCGACCCGACCACGACGACATCACCACGGACGCTCGGAATTTGATCTTGGCGAGATACAGTAGCACATGCACCTACCGCAGATCACCGTCGAACTTTGGGTCTGCTCAGTTGTAAGTAATGCACGGTAAGGACGACCGGAGAGCAGTGCCTGCTCTCGCGAAGGCACGGAGCCGACTCACCTTCATCCCATGCGCGGGGACCTCGGATTGCAATCTCGGACCGGAAGTGAACCGTATGCGATGCATGAATGTGTTCATAGCTTTGGATTGAACAAGTTTCAGACAATGGAGGAGGCCGCGGGTGTGCGATGAGGAAGTGCAAGGACAAGGAGGACCGCGTGCAGTGAGAAGACTGTAATCTCCGATCTACTCATGGGCGCTTCCTCAATGCCGCCTTCTTACAGTCGTCTACTGGTCTCCTTTAACCCTGCCTAACCCCCCGGCCGATGGTTCTGCAGCAACATGACGGTTCTACTGAAGAAAGACGTTTGCTTCTAGCTCAGTGCGATGCTGATAAGGAGAACCTCCGATAACTAAAGTCACTGGGCTCTACACCGGTTCACCTGGACGCGCCGGATGAAACAGTTGGAAATTCCTTTGCGGCGACCTATCCGCACGGTGGCCCATGGCGTAAACTCGCCTAGTACCTGACGCGCAATGTCTGGAAGAAATCATGGGTGGCATGAGGTATGACAGCGAAGATACAACACATCCGCCCGAGTGAGAGATGCACCGACCGGAGTCTGTATAGATCGCTGGCGTCAACTCTGTTCGCGGGGATCTGTCACGCTCACGGGCCCGGCCGCTGAACGTTCCATAAAACAGACACCTCTCCCACACGATGTCACCACTACCAAGGGGAAGACTTGTCGAGGCACTCCAAGCTCGTTCCTAGTGTGTCCAGATCGAATGCACGTTGCAAGTGCGCGACGGTAAATGCACATATGACCATATGCCGAGACAGAACGTCCAACGAGACGACTGCACGCCCTATGACACGATGATTCAATGCCTGAGGACAGCTGGAAAGCGGTCATCGATGTCCGAGACAGGTGAACCTAGGAAAGCGTACGAAAGGAGCGATTAATCCGATACCCACCTTGGCCTGCACGGTCTGCTCGCGCTGAGACGACCTACGGCGTATCCGTCAGGATCTTCCTCGCAACCTCCCTATTCTTCTCCCAGACGCTTTCTCGCCATTCCATCCATTCCCTCCTGCCCCGAACCCAACCCTCTCGCATCATCTTCTCCGCGGCGTGGCGCACAACCGGCATCTCACCCATCGTCCTTCCGATGTCTGCAGGGTCCGACGCCAGGAACGCCGACGCGTCTCCCGTCCTCAGCGCCTTCAGCGCCTGAACCTCCGGCATAGCTGCAGGGCGCGTGATGACCGCGCGCACGTCGTCGATGTACCCGTACTTCTTACGGTGGCGGTCAGTAACCAGAAGCGGCACGTTGAGCTCCGTTGCGAGCGCGACCGTAGAGCTCGCCTGGCTCTCGAAATCTGCCATAAATATGTCAATAACCACCGAGTACGGGCGCGAGATCGCAGTAGTGCAGCCAGGGGAGAATGTCAGCCACAGTGCTATCACCGAGGTTTACGATATGCAGGCGGTGATGGGGCCAGGCACAGATGACGACACTTACAGCCATTATCAGCGAAGGCAGGAACGACGACGTCGCAGCTCGCGATGAGGGCGTAGAACTCCTTGTATGTGAGGTCGTGATGGATGCTGACGATGTACGCAAGCTCGTCGGGAATGTCGATGGACCCCATCCCAACGAGGAGGAGCTCGAAGGGCGGTGCTGGGCCGTTGTTATTCGGGACGAAGGAACGGCGCCCATCGAGAGGGTGATAGCCCCATGCTTCCGGATCCTCTAAAACCGAATGAGACGACGATTTGATCGGTCAAGGAAGGAGATTCATACCGTGTAGCGAAGCGATGAGCTCTCTGAATATACGATGATAATCGCGACGGACCGGGTCAATGCTACCTTGGATGACCGCCTTGGACAAGTGCCGAGGAAGAGGTCTCGATGGTAGGTTGCGCATGTCAAGGATCGGTACGTGGACGTCCACAGGGATATATTGATATCCTGCGGAGAACAGAATCGGTTCCGGACTGTCTGCAAGGTCAGCAAATCGTTCACGGAAGCCTTCGGCGACGCTATGAACAATTGATGAGCCTAACTCTCTATTGAGGAAGCCGAGCTTACTGGTCGGCAATGGGCAGGAGACGAATCGCATCTCGTCGAGCCCAGTAGGTGATGTGCCTTTGCCATGTCGTATCTTGCACATGATGCACTCCGCAAACAATCTTGAACTTGTGCTCTTCATCTCGTCGGCTCCAGGCATCCTCGAGGGCCTCTTGCCAAAACCTCAAACTACCGGATTGAGTGAGCACTCGACCAAACTAAAGAAAGCGAGGACATCTCCACTTACTCGAATTCACATGTCCCAAACACGATGAGGTCAATGCCGCCGTCACCTGTATTGGAGTTGACATGTTCGATCAAATGGTCTTGATCTGCACGGATGCCCCGGTGCTTCCACAGGTGCATTTCGTCGATGAGCTCTTGGAAACCGAAGTTGAAGTCCGGCGCAAAGAGGTGGATGACCTGACCATCCACGTCCTCTTCATCCATGACATCTCCGAGAGTCTTCACGAAGGTCATGTATACGTCGAAATGTGCACCGAAAGAAGATGCCGCAGCGACATTCTTCCTTCTGCGCCGTGGAGGTGGCACGCCGTCTGTGCCAGTGACATACCCCGAGTATGAAGGCTGGGTCCCGATGGGCGGCCGGTCAATGTCGGTATATTCGCGTCCGTAGAACGAGTGCGACAGAAGCCAGAGACCTCCGATGACAAGGATAGCAGTCAGGACCAGGGACGAGATGTTCCGCGCCGGCATGAGGGAGGTGCGAGAAAAGAGCGGACGGGCAACGAGAACCTGCCCTTTAAACCGAGAGAAAGCGGGCATATGTCCGGCAGCAGGCTGTGGCCGCTCAGGAAGAGTTTGGGCGAGTATCTCACAATCTCGGCCGCCATTATTCTGCGGAGATGGGGGCGGATGCTGGCGGATGTCGGAATGAGAAATCTCGAATATTTCTCCCGGCAGCGAACCATATAGCAGTTGCCTTTCTGGGAAAAATTTACGGCAGAGCGCCCAGGTCCGATCTCACTTTCCCTCCGACCACGACCACGACCTCTACTGTATCCTCTAACTCTGCTGCGCTATGGTTCGTCAGTTCAAGTATCATGAGCAGAAGCTGCTCAAGAAGGTCGACTTCCTCAACGTGAGTATTCTCCGCAATGACAGAACGAGAAGCGGCTTAGGGAAGACGGGGTAGTGGAAGCAAGACGCGAACCTCCGGGAGGTAAAGGTGATGCGCCGCTATCACATCCAGGACAGAGAGGACTACCACAAGTGCGTCTCCATCTCCCTTCGCCTTGTGTGACATGATCTGAACCTTTGGTGCCCCCGACGTCATCCAGATACAACAAACTGTGCGGTTCTCTCCGCTCTTTCGCCCACCGCCTTTCGCTCCTTCCCGCGCAAGACCCCTTCCGTGCCAAGATGGAGGGGCAGCTCCTCTCCAAGCTCTACGACATGGGCGTGCTCAACTCATCGGCCAAGCTCAGCGACATCGAGAACAAGCTCACCGTGGCCGCATTCTGCAGGCGGCGCCTTGCGGTCATAATGTGCACGTCAAAGATGGCGGAGACGGTCAGCGCGGTACGTTTCATCACCAGACATCTCATCCCTGAATATTAAACTCTGTCAATTACTTGGCATGTCGCCTTCTCGCTGCAGGCTGTCAAGTTCATCGAACAAGGGCACGTTCGCGTCGGGCCGGACACGATAACGGACCCTGCGTATCTCGTAACACGGTATGCACTCACCGAACGCCCTGCAGCTCACACAGACGCGCTTATGCTTCGGATAGGCACATGGAAGACTTCGTCACTTGGGTCGATACATCCAAGCTCAAGCGCACAATCATGCGGTACAACGACGAGGTGAGTGCAACTCCCGTAGTATTTTAGTTCGTTTGCTCACACCACCGCCAGCTCGACGATTTCGACTTGCTCTGATCTTCTGCCGAGCACCCGTTGGAAGCTCGTCCTGTCCTTCTTCACCTTCTCGCCGCCTTGTCACCATCCGCGCCGTATCCACTTGAGCGCTGTCCTGTCACATACGCGCCACACCAGTCGCTCTCGGACGACCGAGCGGGCACACACGGACGGGATGTCATCATGGCTGCCCATATGGCGACCTCACGCAATCACCGACCAAGTTCCCTGCTGTCCACCAGAGGCCCGGGCCGCCTCAAATCCATTGGTCCACAACCGACCCCGAGCTACTAATATAGGGGTACATGGGATATCGTGGTATGCAACGACTAAGGATATCAGTTCTAGGAGTATATGGAATCAGCCGGTTTGTACTACGTATGTAATATGTGCATAGATGTGCAGGGATGGTGTGCGATGGGAACGACAAAGAGAGGACTACAGTAGTAAGCAAAACACGACGGCGACTGCGAGGTTATAAGACTAGTGGAATAATGCGAACTAGTATGGACAGAAAACCAGAGAGAAAAGTAAGGGTCAGAAGCATACCGAAGATCCGTGTCGTCATAAAATTTCGTGTCGTATCATGAGGGGAGTCGGGTTGGGTCCAGCTTCGTAGTCCATGCTAGGAGCTCCTTCTGACTTGGCGCAGCCAATGCATATGAGTTGGATGATGTGAAGAGGGTGAAGGTGAACTTTTTCTGTTGTATCGAGCAGATATCAGTGTTTGCCCCAGGGCAGAGCAAGTTAGGGACATACTCCTAGCAAAGCTTCCATCTCTGGATTGTTCTCGACGTTCACGCCGGTCAGACTGATCACGCCAATTTCCTCGATCTCATTCGAGTGGGCGTACATGTACAGGTACGGCCTACAAAGGCGTTTCTTGTGAGCACTCAAGGTCATGATGCATTTGAGCAGAACTCACCTTCTCAGGACGAACCATCGCCGCTCCCATGTGTTCTCGTTTGCATCGGTCATCAGCATCAAGTGCCCTTTCTTCGTCGGCCCGTCACTGCAAAAGGGTTGGTCAAGGTCAACATAAGAATTTGGAAGTCGCAGCAAGCACTGACGCACTTTCGAGGAACAAGCTTTGTAGTCGAATTGAGCTTGAGAGAGTCGACGGAGGTCGTCTCAGATGGTGCCTTGCCCGAGGTGACGCTGAGAACGTCGGGTTCGACGGGTTCCTGGCTGATAACGATCTACCACCGCAACGAAAACGATGAGAACATCACCACCTCGGAGAGCATTCGCAGAACTTACCTCGCCCCGGTGGCCGAAGCGCTTCTGCCACAGCGCAAGCGCCTTCCTCAGTAACTCTTCAGACGCATCGGACGCCCACACCTCAGCATCCTGTTGCTTCACCCTGCTCGTCGGTGACGAGGCGAGGATGACACGAATTGCCTGCACGTCGGCCGCACGGCGCTCCATCGTTACGAGCCTCGAGTAATCCTCCACGACCGAAACGCCCCTCGGTCTCCAGATGCCGAGCGCCTCCTCACCCCGGACGTATTTCTCGGCCGTATCGAGCCTCCAAAGATCCTTGGGTGAACGCGTCAGCGGTGGCGTGAGTCTGACCGAGAATATCGTGCTGGTCTTCGGCAGAACTTTCGTCGACCCAAACAGCGAGGTCAGTCGCGACGGTGGTCGGGCATCTCGGGATTGGATGGTGACCGCAGTGTCCATGCTAAATTGCACAGGTTCGGCGCAAGACTCTACGGCCACTGACCAGGAAACCTGAAGGAGGACCCGCTGACCGGAAGACGTGACGCGGTTTAGCAGGATCGAGTTGTGCACGCTCGAGTCCCAGAGAGCTTCGGCGGTGATGCTCCCAGTGCCGTCGGGCTTGTACTCGATCTGCTGGTCCTGAAGGAGAGGAAGCGTGGTGAGGGCCTTGGACGTGGATTCGTGAAGCATGCCCTTGGCATCGAGATGCCGGACGTTTCCGAGCCTTATGCGAGTTATCTCCGTCCAAGGAAGTTGTCGACCGGAGTGGGAAGATAGGGTCAGGACGAGTCGCCGTTGCAAGCCCTGGTGCAGCTGGTACGAGCCAGGATCGTGGTACCCTGACGACACCACAGGCACGGGCTTGTACGTCCCATCCGGAGCGAGCTCGCACACTTGCAACCAAGCAGTGACATCGTGCACCTGCTCCGTGACGAAGTCGTTCTCGGAGCGGCGCATGGGAGGGAGAGTGGTCGGTTGGCTCTGTGGCGTGCCCGCTGATGACGAACTCAGACTCGTGGGTATTCGTGTGTCGCGCATCTCGTCCCAGCGCTCCATGCGTTCGAGGTAGGTGGGCTTCAGGCGTGCGTAGAACTCGATGGGCGCGTAGCCTTGACGAAGGTATGCCAGAACCTTCGACGAGGCAACTACCGAGAAACTGCGGCGGAACTTCAGGTCGGAAAGAGTACCCGAGTCCAAATCGACCGCAGAAGATGGATAGACCTCTTCTGCAGTGAGCGAGGGACCGAGGAAGGAGGAGAGGCGAACTTGCAGGTGGACGAATGAGAAGTCGTGATGGGAGAGACCCTTCACTTGGTCTACGACGAGATAGAAGGTGATCTTGCTGCCGGGAGGGACCGTGCCCGGTACCGGAGATGAAGAGCGAGTAGAGGTAACGGAGGCATTCGCATGTTTAGGCGACAGGACAACATTAGCGATCTTGACCTCGATACGACACGAGCCTATCGCTTCCGCCGTATATCTGCAGAAAATGGGCACCACGGAGGACGAGGAAAGACGTCGAGAAAGAGGGGCTAGCGAGAGGAGGGCGTTCCCGATGAAGGAGTAGTCGGGTGGGGGCTGTCGTAAAAAGGCTCTTCGGACGAGAAGTGCTGCGAGTACGAGGGGCGGTCGATGAATGTAGTGAGGTTGCGCATACGCTGCAGCTGCTGTTGTAAACGGTCCAGTGACCAGACGTAGATAGCACCGTGTCGCCGGTCGACGACCTTGACAGCTACGGATGGCTGAGTTGCAGAGGCCAAGACCGGATCAGCAACGTCACCGAATTGGTCCAGTCCGGCTATAGAGTCTATGGCGGACGCAGGGGCAGCCAACGAGCCACCGGCAGCCACGGTGAAGTTGTAGCTAACGTCCTTCCCGAGCTCCTTGCTGCAGAAGATGGTATGTTCAGCATGAGATTGCGGGCGGAAGGGACATTTTGAAACGCACCTAATGACATTTGCCTCTTTGATGAGGACAGCATTGGACAAGACCACCTCTGCCATAGAGAAAGACCGGTGCGCCCTCCACTTGTCCAGCACCTTACGTATAAGACGCAACTGCTTCGCAGTGTAGATGACGGGCTCGAACGGGACGTCCTCCAACTCGGTCTCACCCCGCGCCCTAGCATCCAGCAGACGCTTCATGTGAATCTGCACGAGCTTCAGCTGGCGCTCCATCTGCTCCTTCTCCACCTTGATGTCCTCCGCCTCCTCCGACTCCGCGATGGATTGGAGGCGCATCTCGAACTCCGCCCTCTGATGCTCAAGCTGGCTCTGCATATCCTTCATGCTCTCGCTCATCTCCGGACTGTCATGGCTCGTCATGGCATCGACGCTGGTGTCATCTGTTAGCGCGTCCAGCGGTCGACTAGACTCGCTCCAGATATCGTCTGCCTGGCTCAGACTGCTTTCTGGCCGCTTCGCGTTGTGGTCGCGCATGGTCTTCACCTTGGTGATCTTCTCGAAGAGCTTGTTCAGGTCCTCGTCGGGGAGGTTGTCCAGAGTAGGGTCCAATCCAAGCCTAGCCAGCGCAGCCTCTCGCTTGGCAAACGTCCAGTCGACGTCGTTGGCGTCGACACTAGAGCCGGTTGGGGAGCTGGGACGCGTCGACTCTATGTCTCCAGCAGCAAGATCGGCAGCGGTGACGCTAATGCTCATCTGGGACTTTGCCCGAGCACGGTCTCGCTGCTTCCGTACCTCCTCGGGGTTGTTGAAGCGGAAAACATGGTGCTCCCCTGTATGAGTTGAGAATCATTTTGCTATAGAGCAGAGAGATCATAAAGACCTACCCAAGATGATACGGAAGCCTGAACGGAGCTTGTATGTCTGTAATATTTGCTTAGCTATCTACTGCAGAAGAGGCTTGGTGAAGACGTGTCACGCACCTGCCCAGCAGTGATCTGCCGCCCGTTAAGGAACTACGTGGGGTGCATCAATCACTGCACCACCGTGATAGAATGCACAAGGCTCACAGTTACTGCGTCCGGCATCGCATGCAGCGTGACCTTGCCGTCGACGTTCTCGAAGTAGCAATGCTCCTCGGCGATGCTTTCGCCACTCAATCGGATGGACAGTGATTTCTCGCTGTCCAACCTGCCGACCATGGTCTTTCCCGGCTTGAGCTGGTATATCAAACACTCGCTCATAAGGGGATCTTCGTTCTGCAATCACAGACAATCATGAGCACAGGTAAGGTCATGGTAGCAATTCAATCAAACCCGCGAAACATACCAAGTTGACCAGATGGGGCATCCTCTTCGGCGTGTGCACACCCACGTTGTTCTTGTCGACGGTGATACCCAACTCCTCCAGCGCCTTCTCTCGCTCTTTCTGAACCTCCTGCGTGCGCTGCATCTTCTCCTCCCACGTCTCATTAAGGCTCTGCATGAGTTTCTCACTTGTCTCGAGCTGCTCCTGCAGCTCTGCCTTGGAGACAGTCTTGATCGTCCCGTCCTTTGCCTGGTATGTGACCTTCTGCTGCTCCGCGGGAATGGTGGGGTCGAAGACTGCCTCCGAACTGGCACCAGACACTCGTGCTGTAGCGACATGAGCATACAGATACTCGAAATGCGTGAACTAGACGCACCTCGCAGCATCTCGAGTTCCTCTTTGAGCTCGCGCACGAGTTTCGCGTTGGGGTCCTCATTGATGACGGCCTTGTTCTTGATCTTCTTCGCCTGATCGGCATAACGCAGTGTACTGAGCGTCTCCTCGTACTGAACGTCGGCGGGAGAGATGGCTGCAATCATGGCAGTCTTGGAGTTTCCTCCCAGACTGTCTTTCAACAGCCATGTCAAGACCTAGACAACCAGCCAATCAGTTTACGGCTGCAGGCAAGGGTAACTGTGACATACGGAATCTCGGTAAGGAATGAAGTCCTCTCCCTTCCCCTTCTTTCCCTTCTTCCCTTCCGACTGACTCGCACTAGCAAGGGCAGCAATGACCTTGCCCAGGGTGGTGAGAGACTTGTTGATGTTGGCACCTTCCTTCAGCCGTTGGCCCGTAGCACCCGTGGAGTTGGCACGTTCGGAGCCGGCAAGGTCGACCAGGTTGATGCGCGAGACCTTCTCCGTGTCGAGATTGGTATCGACGTCGTGCCTCTTCATGGTGAGCAGCAGGGTGAATACGGCATGCGAACGTGACGATCTGGACGCCACAGTCAGCATCCGGACGAGTAGCAAACTCCAATACGCACGTCTCGTTCATGTTCGTCGCAGCGACCGTTCGCGCCTTGTTTCCCTCGTCCATAAGCGTCATCATCTCGTCGTAGCTGTTGACCATGAGCTTCGACAGATCCTCAACGTAGGGGCCAAGGCTCGGGTGTTCTCGAACTCTGAGGTTCCCGGTGTTCTTGGGGTTCAGGAGGTCGCGGACCTTCTCATTGTAGATTTCGATGTAGGATACTTCTACCGTGAAATTGATGTGTGGATCGGCGGCCTTCTTCTGCTCGACGCGCGCGAAGAGCTCCGAACATGTGAGCGGGATGATACCCTTGTCGGCGCCATCTTCAACATAGTGTCAAATCCAACCCATTCGAAGAGCACTGCGGGCACGCCTTGGTTGTGCACCGGGCGATGGGCTTCCAAGACATAAATGTGTGGAGGACGCCTATGCAACGCCCTTCCTCACACGTGATTTGGGGCGACGAAAAGGTATGCAGTACCATAGACAGCCCATCGCACGGTGCAGAATGCGGGCATGCCCGAAGCGAAACGCGTAGTTGAGCACTTACAACCCATCATACTGTAAGACTTCCCAGAACCTAGTCCGTTCAATCAACTTCCGGCCTCCCTCCTGCACGATCGAGCACGCACCTGTCTGTCCATCTACCCCAAGCTTGAGCAAACATCCCACTATACAATTGCAGAGGCTACTCACATGCCAAGATACACGCGTTGAATCCAGCAAACCCATGGTCCAGCAGCTCCTTCCCGAGGTCGTCGTACAGCGTCTGCTGAGAGCAGTAATTCGGTTCGTCCCTGGGTCCCGCAGACCAATAACTCTTGTCGAACGTGAAGTTCATCGGCTTGCGCTCCGACGCGCGTCCTGACGTCGCCTGCGCACCCGCCGAGCCCGGCTCCGGGGGCTCGAGGATGGTCTGGTTCCCCTCCATACGCACGAGACATTTCGCGCCGCGCGCGATTTCTGTGGCGTTTCATCCACGTATGGACATACAGCGGCATCAATGGCAGGGCGTGGTGGTATCGATGTCAGTTCTGAAGTACGAACGCGTAGCAGGAAAATACGAACCCCGTGAGTTGAGGGGTCGACATCGGACGACGACCTTGATGTTTCCATCGCCATGCTCCGCCATTGGCTCCGGTCAACAATCGGTAACCTCGAGATCCAAGAACAAGCCGTCTAAGCCAGAACGAGAGTGTAGGGTAAACAGACGAAGAGGGGGAGAAGGAGGAGGAAGGAGGAGGGAGGAGGGAGCGCCCAGTTGCCACGCCCAGCCGAAACCGCGTTTTTGCTTCGTTCATCCGAGTTATGCCTGTACTCTCCGTCCACGCCTTACTTGAGGTTGCTGCTCGCTGCCAAGCTCGGGCCTTGTCCTCAAGTCTCTCTCAGAACGTTGTTCGTCACGGTCGCTCTGTCCCATCCCATTTGTATCTCGAGCATACGCAAGGTTGGCCATGAGGTTGGCCGTAGCCAGCCGCGCTCGCGAACGCTGAATGAGAACATGGTGGCAATTGAGGACGCGCAAGGAGGGCTGCGCACGTACCGTTGACTAAATGGAGACGGGAAGGCCAACGAGATGAGGAAGTAACGGCGAAGGTATGATTTAGATATCCGCTTTCCTCTCCGAGTCACCCTCGTCTCAATGCTAGTCAAGAACCTTTAAGGACCCCGATTTTCTTGTTTATCTTGCCCGACCGTACATCGTGTCGAGGTCCAACACTCGAGGCATACTGAACAATCATTACGCTGGGCGAGTGGCCTGCAACGGCATCGAGAATCAGGTAAGTCTTGCGCTGAGTCGTTTGTCGTCTTCCCGAGCGCGAGCTAATGATGTTGTAATTATTAACAGATCTGTACAATCTGCGTGAACAGGCTTGAGGTGGCTAACCGAGTCCATCAGTCTCGACCCCAGGACGGCTGTATGCTCGTTCTCTCCCACTCTGCTGTTGGCAAAGTGATGGCCTCGTTTGGCATCACCCGCAGGACCGACGCATATATCCAAGCCCTCCTCCTCTCCTTCCATCAATCCTTGGTCTCGCTCTGCTATGTTTCGTGCAACCGCTTCTCTTTCCTGTGTCACTCCCGCTCCGACACACTCTCCCAGTCTGGCGCTTTTCTCTGTTGCTCGCTGTCCTCTGGTGTCTCGATCACTCCCGTCCTCGTCTCCGAGCCTCAAGTTTCACTCTCTTCTGTGACCTATACGTCATACAGCTGTTTTCGCATGTCGTTTGGTGTCCTTCGACACGGGATGCCACCACCTATGCTTCTCCCTCGACCGTCTCCACATGGTAGAGATCTCCGTCACCTCCCTCGATTCTTTCTGCTACCTGTGAACATGTGCTGTGTACCCACCTTCCGAGGATACGGTCGCAATGATACGAGACGGCCTTGTCCTCAGCCATCCCCGGATTTGACCAACCTATGCACTACGCGATCTCGGTATCAGTGGAAACGCCCAAGGGAATCTGGGTAGTCAGCACAGATGGGCTCGCTCATGGTACGTCAGTATCGCTATAC
Organism: Cerioporus squamosus; assembly: GCA_022592435.1. Classification (NCBI taxonomy): domain Eukaryota; kingdom Fungi; phylum Basidiomycota; class Agaricomycetes; order Polyporales; family Polyporaceae; genus Cerioporus; species Cerioporus squamosus. The sequence goes on from JABYQS010000057.1 coordinate 209,712, forward strand.
CGTCGTACGTCGCTCCCGAGGCCACCGGCGTAGGATATCGCGTCTGAGGGCGCAAGGACATTAAGGCCGGCAACAGGTCGCTAGAATGACACTTCCTGCAGCTGGGAAAGAGTGCTTGGAGATTGCAGGTTGCTGGTACGCATGATGCTCAGTTCACTGCCCCCACCTACCATGACTGCGTACCTGCCTACTCTCTCTCCACCCAGATCATTTCCGGCCTGCACCCTGTATCGCCAATCCAGTAACCGTCTTTGTATATTGGAAGATGCTATCGTATCCCGGGCTCTCTATGGACAGATCCATGTAGAATGAGTATTCCAGTCGTATGCTGTACTCAATAGCGTCAATGTAGTGAGTTCCATTGCGAACCCATGTGGTTCCGCAATTCGCGCGATAGCTGTTGTGCGTTACTTCTCTCATATACCGCCGCGCTGCATTGTTGAAAGTAAGGCTTGAGAGCAAACTCCTAAAGCTATCTGCTGTATGTGTATGTGGTGTATGCACACCTGCGCTAACCCATTGGGTAGCGGATCTACAGCGGGTACTGCCGTCTCATCCCACCGACTTGCATAGTCCACAACTCTCAATTGACTCTCGATTGTTGCTAAAAGACAATAGATAGGAAACGGTAGAAGTGATAACGCACTAGAACAAAGCAGAAAGAACGTCTTGGCGATAGCTGCTGAAGCTGCCGTATGCATCGATTGTGTCCTGAACATTGCGCATATGCTCACCTGAAGACGCGAGGATATGTCCGCAGTGCGCAGTGTACCGTTGCGTGGTCGCAGAGTGGTTTGGTTCACCAATGACCTTCTGCTGCGGCATACGAGGCCGGGTACGATGTCGGATCTCGCAGACTGAGATACGCGCCGCGACCACTGCGTGCCTCGGCGCGGAAGTAATTCCTCGTCGATGTGCGAAGGTCAAACCACCGCGAATTCGATCGCAATGCTGAGCAATGTTGAGCAACAGCCATCGCGAAGGCATCTGAAGACGAACAGACAAAGACGAGAGGGAAAGAGGGCAGAGTCGGGACGAGATGCGGGGAAATCGGGGCAGGCGATGGGCTCGTGGCGTGGAAGCAGTGCCGTCGCTCAAGCGTGTGAGTACAACGCGACTCAACTTTCCCTTCCTCCTCGTCGCCCTCGACGTCCTCGACGCCCTTACATCCCTCCACCGCCATCTCCCGCGGCACTGCCGAATTCTCTGCGGCTGATTTTGACGTCTCCCTGTGGTGGTTTGTCTTCTGTCTCCTGCATGCGACACCACATCCTGGCCCTCGCGTCGGTGAACTTCTCACTATCCGAGCCTCGTCATGAACGTTCCTCACCCCGACATGCTCCGTGGAGGGGTTCCCAACATGCACCAGGGCCTCATGGGCCAGCAGTTTATGCCACCACAACCACAGCCAGGTCAGCAAACCATGCCGCATAACATGGGCCTTCTTCAAATAGCCAAGGCGGGAACCCCGGTCTCGGAATTGGGCGGTCAGCCAGGCGCCCCCAATCCCAACTACCCTCTCAATATGCAGCCAGGCCGTCGCCCGGTGTACATGGGCCAGCACCCCAACGGCCCCGCGCTGAACCCCGCTGGAGGCGCGGGTCCCTCTCACATGGCCGGTCTCGCGCCGAACCCGCTCCAGAACATGGCCGGATTCGCTGGGGCGAACATGCAAGCGATCCGACGCGTGCAGCCGCAGCCGATGGTGGGACAGGCAGGTGCGCACGGGATGCCGGGGATGCAGCCAGGGATGATTGGGGGCGGTATGAGCATGAACGGGCAGCCTCCCATGAGCGCGATGCGCGGGATGACGCAGCAGCAGATGCAGATGCAGATGCGGCAGCACCAGCAGGCGTCGTCGCAGGGAGGTGGTATGTCGCCCGATAACATGGGGTTGCCGATGACCCGGGCGGGACAGATGCAGGGCGCGAATGGGCTCCCGCCTCACGCGCGGACGGCGTCCGGGCAGCAGCTCATGTCGACGCTGGGGCAGCCGCAGACGCATCCGATGCAACACAACGCGTTCGCGAACTCGATGTCGATGCCACACCAGCACCAACACCAACACCAACACCAGCAATCCCAGCTTGGCTCGTCCCAGCACGTGGGGCCGTCTGGACAGCAGCAGCCGAACATGGCAGGCGCGCTGGCAGGTAATCCCATGCCTCCACAGCCGACTGGAAACCGTGCGCAAATGACCCCCGACAACTCCATGTTCATGAACTTCCAGAATCCCCCGATGCAACCACAACTCACCCATAACGTCCCGCGGATGCAGATGAGCAACATGAACAACGCCCAGTTCAACATGGCATCCTCACCTGCACCTCTCAATCCTGGCGGAGACATGTCTCAGCGAGGGCCGTCGTCGATGGATGCTTCCGGGCCTCTCACTCCAGCGCAGGTCATCGGGATGGGTGGTGGAGGTGATGGTTTCGCCTCAGGCTCGTTTGGCATGGGTGCAGGAGTGTCCCACGGATGCGGACGGGCAACGCGCCGGTGGACATGGCGTCCGAGGTAGAGAGCGAGGGGCGTCGGGTGTCGTAACAGCGGAATATATTTTGTTCGCGGGATTGGCGGCCTCTCCGGGATCTCGCGTGTGACGGTGCCCGTCGAGTCCGCCGATAAAAACATTGGAAAGGGTGGGTTGGGGGCCATATAGAGCAGTAGGACTTGTGTCTGAGATGGTACGCCCCGGAGGTGGCTTTCTGTGCGGGATGGGCTCGCCACAGGCTTGGACAGGTGCATTCGGATTTCGGACTACGTAGTACAGGCTATATACAATTCCACCCAAGCTCCCGCCCGCAGCCAAGCAGAGGAACGCGGGCGTACGACCCTCGAAAACGCTCTCCGAGCACGGGCGCGCAGGCAGCGGACTTCGCGATCTCGTGTCTCGCGGCGCGTCGCGCGTCTTGCCTCCCGCCACCACCGCCCTGCTGCACGCTCGTCGAACGTCAAACTCGACGTGCACCTGCTTTTGATGCGACACCCACCGCGCGGGACACAAGATGGCCGCTTCCTGTGCGTCCAAGACCGTCGCATCGCGCCGCCACCTCCGAGCGACGCGCTTTACGCACTGCTGAGCCATGAAGCGGGAGGGAAACGAGAAGTACTCACAGGTAAGCCACGGAACTTGCTCGCTGTGCCTTGGGGACCTCCTTCAAATTTGGAGCCGCATGCCTGGTTGAAGAAGCAAGCACGCAAACACTGCGTAGAGGGCTCTTCACGCGCCGCCGCCGCCGAGGCATCCATCTGTAAGTCAGCATTGCGCACTCGGTGTCAAAAGGTCCGTTCCCATCGAGCTTCGCCAGTAGCCAAGCCGCCAGAGTGCACATCTGCAGCCCAGATGGCAGCAACACTAGGATGTGCGCGCAGGTAAGTGGCTGTATGCCGGCAGGAGACAGGCTGAAGTGGACCTTTCTAGCGGACAGCGGCATCCGTGCGAGCTGTGCACGAGGTAGGTCATACAGCTGGCCTCGGAAGAGCGATACAGAGCGCAGGTACGTACCTTCCCAGGTCCTGTCAGCATTGCCGACTCGGAGAGCGCATTCCCGTCGAGCTCTGACAGTCGGTTCGGACAGTCGCGCTTGGAGCCGCATCATGTCAGAAGGTAGGTCCCTGGATCGGCGAGCAGGTCAACAGCTATA